>JABFPK010000266.1:0-17276 GCA_022817445.1 Habroteleia sp. ZL-2020
CATTTTTATGAACGCGTGTATTTCTAGCAAGTTACGCTAGTAAAAATTGATTCCGGGCTCCAGTAAGGTACACCTGTCAAATGAACGGGGTCTTTTAAAAGTAATGTATAGGCTGAAAACGGGCCCCTAATTGGCATGTAATGCTTCGCCCGATGAATACCTTTAAGAGCGTACTTTTATAGGCGATCCTTTATAAGCCCTACTTCTTAACACGAAAGAGATTTGAATGGATTTTTAAACATAATATGGGAAAATTGGTTTATATAAATAAAATTTAACACAATCTCTTTTGAATTTTTATTTGAAAATGTGTAAAACTTTGTTATTATTTAACAAAAATTATAATAGTCTTATCAAAATATAGAAAATATTTTTCTTTGTACTCACATAACCGCAAAAAACTGAGCTTCTTAAATTCATTAGAAGATTTTGGTATAATTTTTTAATATATTATAGTCGTACTGAAATTGCTTAAAGAATATGCTACAAACTGAGCTATAAAGTTAAAGTTTTTTTAAGTGTGTAAATATTAATTATTTAGTTAAATATAGAAACACTTATTAACCTTTATTTAAGTAGGATGAAGATATATACCGTCTGTATTTATAAGACTTATAGCCTTACAATCTGTAAATATGAGTTGAATTGATTTGAGTTGAGTTGATAAGTTAGGTTTTTACCCCAGAGACATAAAAACCAAGAGAAATTAAGACTAAACTGCAGTGTAAGGACCGCTGAATTCGAAGTGAGCCGATTGCAGGTTCGCTTTTGACATATTTAAAGTGAGGTTAATTGTTAGATAATTAGTTAATTGTTAGTTTTGTCAGATTTTTAAAAATCTAACAAAACTAGAAATAGTAATGGCATGAAACTGACATTTAGTAATGATTAAAAATTTTTTCTTAAAATTTATGATTAAAAACATAATTTAATTTTTCTTTTTCTTTATATCGTAAAAAAAGGCCACAAAAATTTTACACAGTACATAGTAAATTACATATTTTACATAATTAATATTTTATTATTATTGAAAGTATAGTATTATAAGTATAAAAAAATTGATATGTAATATAAAATTTGCACCGCCAATATTTTGGGAATGGAAAGTGCTATTGATGTGCGGTTTTCATATTATTGATTGGTATGGTACAGGGGCTCGTATACTTAGCCTATATAAACTAAATTTAATAATACTTATAGAAGGTGCAAAATTTAGGTGATTCACTCTGTATATGTATATTATGATATTCTAAATTATTATATTTTGTATATATAATATGAAAATGATTCGTCTTTTTATATAGTAATTATTTCAGTATAAAATCCATGCATAAAATTATAATTCAAATTATATAAATTGCGACATTAAAGTAAACATTATTGTGCACACATATGCAATTTATTTCGTCAATGATTATCTGATCTCTAATCTTCTTACTTTTTTTATGATTACCCGAGTGGAAAAAAACAATGGCATGAAGGCCACATTCGGACATGAGCCAGCCACAATCCAAACCACTGCCAAACCAATGCCAGTCTAATGCCATTCTAAAAAGTAGGAAAAAATCAAAATAACGTGGAATAGAACTGGCACAAGCCTGGAAACAGCATGGCATAGGGCTGGGTCGCGGACTTGAGCCAGCCTCATTCCATGCTGCACTTTTCCACTCGGGTACTTAATATCGAAACATGTATTGATATAGGGTAATAATATTTATTTATATTCTGAAATTACTTAAAAAAATAAAGTTGTAAATACATAAACTACTTAATATTAAATTTTAAAATTACATATATTAATCATTTATGAATTAATTGAAATGCACAATCAATAATTGAATCGGTTTTATAAGTATTCGCATAGTAATTATTGAATTAATAATAATCAATGTGTACATTTGTAATCTTAATAACATAATTACTAGAGTTTAATTACTTTGAAATACGTTTAGAATATTCTAAGCCATGGATAAAATGAGTTCATTTACAATGCAACCTTTTGTAGAAATAACTTATAATCCATAACCTGCATATCAATATTTAAATAATTACTTTATTAATTTATTAAATAAAAAGAAACATTATGATAGTTGTATGAGTTATGTAAAAAAGAAAATTAATTATCATTAATAATAATACTTATTAAAAAAAAAACTAAATAACTAAAATAAAATTATTTGTTTTTAATATTGTTATTGTTTTTATATATTGTTTTCGTTTTTAAAAGATTATATAAATTATTATGCAGTTTTATTATGCATATTATTTAAAAATATAATATATTTTTTTTCTTCATTTTATTAATTTGCATCCTCTAATGTATTTACTTTTTATTTAATAATCATTTTATTTTAAATTCCATAACCAATAATAATACAATTTAATTAATAGTATTAATGCAAAATTGTCATAATGAAAAATTATGCCAATTTTGAATTGGGTAGCAAGTATTACATTTCATCTTAATAAAACTTTCAGAAAATAAATTAATGAATTCTCAGTATCATTATTGTGCAACTACTATTCGAAATTTAATTAAGTTCTGAATTTTCTAATGAATCATTATTAGAATCGGATTTTCCAAATATCTGAAGGGGAATTTTCATAAGATAATTTTTAAAATGGCTGATTGCAACAATTTTGAAATGTTCCTGTTCCATGATATTACTAAAACAAATATTTTCCTTGCATTTGTTTTTCACTGTACATACAACTGTCCATTGAATTAGTCATAATTGGATTTCTAGAAATGTAAATTACGCTATTCTTTCTTTCCTTTACGAATCTATAATTATTATATTTTAAAGTACGAATGAATAATTCGACAACTTTCCCAGTATACAAATAATAAACTTTTAATACATTTTAATATTAAAAAGAAATTTTAAAAGAAAATTTAACAAGCGTTTTTAGCGAGAAAGTTCAACAGGTGGAACTGGGAAAAAGCGTAAATTGTCGGTCATAAAATGAATGTATTGAAAAAAATATTTGTGAAAACGACAATAAGTAGCAAAGAAAAGAATCACCGTTCGTCAAGAGTATGAATATATTAGTAGCCGATAATAACGGATGACATGAAACGTCTTTGCAATACATGTGCGTGATGCTTCTTACATTTTTTGCAACGTCGTGTGTGAGACCGTGAACGAAGGCATTCAGTTGGTCATGTGGCCTCGCGAACTCTAAGCTAGCACATTGATATATAATGAAACGTATGTGTGTCAAAAGTATTGGCGTGAGCCAAGCTTACGTCATACGAGTACAGGATCATGCCGATTGGCCGATCGTCGTACGAGCCCCCTGTCAAGCCTCTACGCATTCTCTGACTCAGAGCCTGTTTATCGTTACACTGAAATATTAGTCTTATATTTGTTTTTACGTGTATGCTACTGCGATTAGATTCTCTCTTCTCTCTTCTCTCTCCCCTCTCACCTTTCTCTCTTGCTCGCTCTTCTTAAATTAAAAAAAATGATCAATAAAAACAAGCTTTCCCATGTTCTATTCCAGGTTCCATCATTGCAATTGTAAACTCTATAACAAAAGGCTAAATAAATCATGAAAATAATAATTCTTACAATTAAATGATTAATGCCACAGTACTTCTTATTAAAGTGGTCTGTGAAACTAACAAAGTCGTAGCATGTTGCTTTCTAAATGTACTCAAACCTAATATGCTCTTTTCCACAATGTTATTTACTATTATTAAATAATGCTTCTTTCTGCAGTACAAAATTAGGTGAATGTATTCATAAGTTATTTTTAATCGTCTAGTTTTGTGAAGCTACAGCAAACATCACCAATTCACCGATGCAATATGCTAACGTACAAATACATTGTTTTTTACTCATTTTTTTTTGCTTAAGTATTTTTATCAACTGAATGAACGCAGTAGTAGGGGTTAGCTATTTAATAGCATTTTTTCAAATCTTCAAGAATCGACAAATAGGTTTGCCTCCTATAAATAACAATAAATAATCATCGTATTTAATCAAGTTTGTCATGAATGCTGAATAATATGAAAATTATTTATTAATATATACATTATTTATTTATTGTATATAATTATATATTAATTAAGATTATTAGGAATTGAAGGTTAGTTATGAGAATGTTAAGTAGGACCTACTGCATTTATAAACTGTATATTATACATTTCTTTTAGGTAATTTAAGAAGTATGCTTTCCAATGTACATATTGTACATATATTAAATTATAATTAAATTATAATAATTTCAAATATGAAAGATCTTTTAATTTTAAATAATACTATGTAAATATTAGAATTAATGATATTCAGTAAAATAAAACACTGTTTTATATATACATATTCATACACATAAAATTAATACAAATTTATTGTATAATACGATCAATGTATATAATTTACGGGAAAATACTTGAATCAACGTGGTTTTGTTTTTTTATTAAGTAACTTATCCGTTTTCTGATTCAAGCGTATTTGATATCTGTCAATTTATATTCAGCTATTAGCCATGTGTTTAATAATCTTTTGAATTATATAATTTTCCAAGTAAGCGTATTCATAAAAAAAGTATACGCTAAAAGAAGAATAGTTAAATTGCCTCTAAAATCAATATTATGTTCCGAGAAAAAATTGGAGAACGTTTGCGTATGGCAATATATTTCCAGCGTTTAAAATTGTCTATTTTTTGCGTTTTATTTTATAAATTTTAATACGGGTAGTAGAAATTCGTCAAGTTTTAACCAGTTCTGATCAGCAGCTTACCAGATTTTGATAAGTTTCATCTAGACTGAATAAACTACTCAGATACTTATAAAGATCTCATTAGACTAGTCAGAAACTTATTAGTTTAGATAAACAGTATCTTGTAAGCAAAGCATTGCATTTTAACCAGTATCTGATTAGATTAACTTACAAGTATCTGACGAAAAAGTTAGTAAAATTGGCCAGAAACTTGATTCAAACTAGACGAATTTCTACACGAAGAAAAATAGTATTTAAAATTCTTTTAAAATAATGATTTTCTTTTTACAATTAATTGTACTAAATAATCACGAGTAATATAAAAATTGTTGACATAAAAGGTTTATACATTATTATACTAATATCAATAAATTTTTGATAATATACTGAAGAAAAAAATATATTAAAATTTGATATGAAGTTAAAAAAATATGACTATGTATATGACAGTAATTTAAAAAATTCAAACAAATGTAAGAAAACTTACATAACTTCATTTTAATAATTCACATAAATCTATATATCAATTATCGTATATTTTATTTGAAATTTTTTGGATATTGTCATATAGTCATTTTTTTCTAAACTTTATACGAAAATTGTTAATGCTTTTTTTCAGTGTAAATTTTATAGTTCATTTAAATTCATTCTAAACGAATTCAATTCTCGAACACAATCACTTGTCTCTTCCAAAAGTTATAAAAGTGAAAATAATGATGCAACTTGTTTAACACTTGCAAAAACAAAAGAAAAAAAATGAAACGATTTCACATTAAAATTGAAAAATGCTTATTTCGATGAAACTAAATATCAGAAAAAAGTTTATTCGTGTATCGCGTATTTCCTTTTAGATCAACGTTCTTGCTCCACAAAAAATGACACGTGAAGCAAATCTAAGCGATAAAAAACTTTTCTAAGGAAATTTTTAATATTTTACCTTTTTAATGCTTCTTATTTGCTTTACATGTTTATTAATTTTAATCTGATTGAATTAATTCATCTTTCAAAACATAATACCAAAAAGAAATTATCTTATTCGTTTAAAACCTTCAGCAATTTTCTTTCAAACGAATGTGGTCCGAGCAATTTGAATGAAACGTGTCAATGGTTTTTATCTATAATTTAATTTTAGTAATATGTATATTAACCCTTGGATAAGGTGATGCAATTCTCCCCCGCGTTACGTCAGACAGTTTCTCTTCCTTCGATCGTTTCGACCTGAATGCTTTTTGTCTTGATGCCAGGTGGAATATCTTGCATTTTCTCGTACTCGTTTCTGTTTTACTCGTCTAAACGTTGTTATTGTACAATTATATAAATTAATGTGGAAACTCGATGTCACGAAACAATCTTTTAAGTATAATTAAAGAAGTCGCAGCATCATTTCCGCGCAAAATAATATAGTGAATGTACAGTTACGCTGAATTTACATTTCCACATATAAATCCGAGACATAATGTGATTCTTTGTCAAGCAATTTTAATGCAATCGTGATTATTATAACTACGTGCAATAATCTGTGGCGAATAGTATTGCGACATGAAATTGTCTCGTATAAAACACACGTTATTAATGTAAAAACTATTAAGTACAGTTTAATTACTACTTTTTATAGACGTTGATTCTATTCAAAACAATGGAATTTGGCCATAAATTCATGCGCGAAACATCGCATAAAACAATTTTACTATTAATTTGCATTGAAACGAGTAGCTTCGCGATATTTGGATAGATTATTAGGGAGCTATTAATTTTTTAATTAATTATATTTCCTATTTTGTATATCATATGTGTAAGAAGTATGTATTTTTATAATTTTTTAAAGACATTTTTTAATCAGTAAATGCTAAGAATATTTACTAAGTATTATTTATATTGAATTAAAGTCGGCTCATAAATTTTGAAATTAAAATAACTTTTTTCTATTATTTTGGAATTCACTTTTCATAGCTTTTTCATATTTTGTAATTCTTTTATGTCATACAAATTTAATAAATAATATAAATTATACTATCTCCATAAAATTCTCATAATATGCTCAACGTGATATTTTAATCCATAACACATGCAATTTGAATCGATTTATATTTAAAGAATTAAAAAACAACGAAGTTATATAAATAATTGACAATTGTGCCCTAGATAATTAATATCTATATTGAATTGAAGTCTTTATCTGTTTATATGCAATAATCATTTTTAAGGTTTCTGAACTAAAAAGACACTATAAAAATAAATTTTAAGTTATGTTATGAGGCGAAATTGCACAGATATTTAGTCCATTTTTTACAGAAAATATTAACATCTCTGGAAAATGTATTATTTTTTTCAATGAAATTCTTCAGATATTAATAAAATATTCACGTAATAGAAACCAATCATAATCTCATGGCCCTGTAACATATAGTTTTCCAGAGTCGTAAAATAGTTTAAAGTGCACGAAGATATATAATTTGAAATTATTATGTTTGTTATATACTAAGTTGAAAACACTAAATAAGAGAAATTAACAAAAACATCCTGAAAACCGAATATTCAGAAGAAAACGTGATTTTAAAAATATGTTCCGTAAAATTTTAGATAAGTTATACACTGAGAAAAAAATTAGTGTAAGTTTAGCAATATTTTCTGGCCCAAGTAGGATATACTTGCATTATATTCATATTTGCTATATTTTATAAGTTAATATATTATAATTATGAATCAAAGTGCAATTTGTATCGCAAATTATCTTAGAAATTATATCAGATATTGATATAATTCAAGTATATCCCAGTTGGGCTACAAAATATTGCTAAACTTACACTAACTTTTTTCTCAGTGTATCAAACAAATTATAGCATTTAAAAGAAAAATATTTATACCATTTAATTATGCACAAATTATTCTCGTATACTCTAATAATAAGTTCTAAATTAAACAAATGATCATCAACAACAAAGTGCATGAAAATTGTCACTTTTCGAAGGAAAACCTTTTTCTTCATATACCGAGTTTCCTTTCTCGTTGCTGGCACGAAAATCAGAGTAAATTACGTACGCTTTAAATTTAATTGTTAGAGTAAAAGCGAGACAAAATGACGAGCGTGGTATAATAAAATGGTCCAAACAGCCTCATTTGGGATGCAACCCCAAATTCGTCTACGATACCCCCTAGTCGCAAATGCCGAACTGAAATCGCAATTCAAGTTTGTATTATTGTTTATTATTATTGCAAGTTCTAGTCGGTCTCCCACCAGCGCTCTCTCTCTTTCTCTCTCTCGGTTAGCTCACCCATATATAAGCTACCGTCATGCGAAGCATCCCACTCCAAACGAGAAGACAGTACTTGTCGAGATCGGTTGAAAAAGCGCAAGCCCTGTAAACGCACGTTTTACATTTTGTGCACCATTCATCTGTTGTTCGTTCATCTGATCGGTTCGGCAACATTCACCGGTAACCGACTCTTTAATTCAAATCACCAGTGGGGCCTTTAGTCAATATTTATTCAATTATTTATTGTGTTCCTTCCATCGCAAAACGGTTAATTCAGATCCAATTTTTCTTTTATATTTGGACACCGGATATTTTTTTCGGGTTATTAACTCATATTTTCAAGAAGAGAATGGCTTACCTTCGACTTCTAATCATCACCGTCTTCATCGCGTTATGGTACGCTTCCAACATCCACACCGCATCCATTAATCCAGAGGTAATTTCATTAAATTTTCAGATCTATTTTCAGATTTGTCCTCTTCTTTGTAAAGTACAAGATCAATTAGATCCTAAAATAAAAGTTTCAATGAAGCAGTGATTTTATATAATATAAATATTAAATTAGATTGCAATGCATTAAAAAAGATTTTTCATATAATTGCATTTATACGTAAAAAAATTGTAGGAATATATATAAGAATGAGTGTTTTAAAATACAATTAATAATTTTCTTAAATATTAACAAAATTGTCTAAATTGAAATTAGTTAGAACAAATTTCTTATGGCTGAATATTATTATTTTATAAGACGAAAAATAGTTAAGTATGGAGTGTCCATAAATTATCTTTGTATAATTGGATAATTTATCCATTTGAGTTTCACCAATGTTCGTCATGGTAGGTAAAATAATGTACATTTCAGTAGCATTTTAAAAGTTTTTCATACACTACAATATGTGAGTTTGTTTTAGAAATGTTTTAATCAATGATTTTAAGCTATTTAGTAAGTTATGAATAATCTATAAACGAATTTCCGCGTAAAATATGTTATTAAATTACGCGTTTCTGTATTAATCGTTCTTTAAAAAAGTTGTTCTTTTACCATTTTGACTAAAATGATTCATTCTTGAAAAATATATTATTACATAGATTCAATTTTTTTCTAAACGTAATTAATATTGGCGCTACTCCAATCGATAATTAAATCGTTTTTATAAAAAAAATAATAAATTTTGAATATCTGGATGTGACAAAGACATATTTATAATACTATTTTAACTTATTTTTTTTATATACAGTAAATTTTATATAAACAAAGTGTTTGAGTGTTTATTAAAAAATACAGAATGGTCGAAATAAGATATTGAAAAATAAGAAATATTAATGCGATATTTTACACTGAACTCGATAATTTTAATTACGTCTCGACTGATACTCGTATTATCAAAATTTATGAATTACTTCAAAAGCATATATATAATTAATTTATGTCTTGTGTATATAAATTATTAATGTCTTGTTGTTAACAAAATATTTTACGTCAATTTTTTATTACTTATAATTTCTAGATTTATTCAAAATAATTTATTTTATACTGCGTATACTTATAATTAATTGATATCATTAATTTGAAAATAAGCATTTATAATTATAATCATTTTGTTTAGATTTATGTTAATAATTTAATATTAATTAATAATGAGTTAAATGCATCATAAGAATTGAAATCGCTAAATAATTATCACTGTTAATGAAGAGCATGCGCTGGCAGTTTCATTCATAAAAGTATATCTCATACATAAGTATGATACATATATTATATGCTTGAAAATATTATGATTAAAACATTTTGAATAAAAAAAATATTTTCTTATTTGTTATTATTCACAAATTCAAAGTTAAACTGTATAATTAAATAAATATGAAATGTGCTTTGTATTGATTAAATCTATATAGGCATATAGAATAGGAAGTTACTTTAAGAAAAGGAATTGTTTTAAAATAATGTAATATTTTTATGCATTTTTAAATTCTATAACTCTAATTTCTAGAAAAATTAGATATTGTGATAAAGATACAAATTTAGCAGGCGCTACCTATTTGAAATGTTAAGATTTTCAATAAACTTAAATCTAGATTTCTAAAAATATAATAAACGATTTTTTTCAATATATGTATAATAATTTTTTTATATTTATAATGCAAATTGTGTCTACAGAAAGTTCAAGGGAAATTTTCCTAAATTTTCCTTGAAATTAAATTTGATAAAACTATTTTTACTCTCAATATTATGTTGGTTTAATTTTGACTATTTTAAGTTTATTAAAGACTTTAAGATTTCTGAGTAATTGCATAACGTTGCAAGCAATTTTTTAAAGCATATTTCTTATGTAGAGCATTAAAAAGTGTATGTAAAATCGTTTAAGATATTCTTATGCCACATTATAAATTTATTAATACAAATTATTTTGAGATTATTAAGAGATTCTACGCATTTGCTAATTTCATTATTTTGTGATTAACTTTATTTTGTTGCTCACCATTTTTCTTTCAAGTAAGGAAAAAGTATAATTAAAAATATGTAATTATAATTATAGCTATGCTAAATAATATAATAGTCGAAAATAGTTCTTGCATTTAAAAGATAAAATTCTGTTTTGTCTTAACCACGTCCGTTTTATGATTATCAAAACTAATTAATTTCAATTGTTATTTATAACATCTCAAATTTATACGTTTTGAAATTAAATTTCAGTAAAAAGTTAGCTTTAATAATTATATATAATCTACTATTGAATGCAAATTAAATCTACATTATTCAATTTGATTTAAAATATCGTTTTTTCTAATTACATCTATCCTAATAAGAATTGTTTTATCGCCATTAACAAATTAAATAGTATAATTTAAATATTAAATTTTAAAACTTCAAATTTATATGCATATATTATAATGGGAAAAATATCTTTAGAAAAATTAAATTTCAAAAAAGTTCTTAATTTTTTCATAAAAATTAGATTAAAACTAAATTATATTCAACATATATATTTAACAAAACAATTGAAATGTTATTAATTTAAAATAAATTACTAAATAATGAATCCCACTGAGAAAATTTAATCATGTCATTGCTTAAAGTAATCAAATGTACAAATGATAAATTTAACTAACCATTTTTCTTGGAATAAAACATTGATTGAAAAATCAGCTAATGCAAATTACTAATCTAGAAAGTTGCGTTGAAAAGTTGTCGATAATGTTTCTCGAATCAATATGCGTCATAAGAGCAATAACCGCTGAGGGTGCCACAACTACAAGACTATTTTAAATAGTACAAGTCGGCGATGCAGTATATATATATCTTTTATTTACAAAAACCGCATTCGTATCTACAAATTCGATTACAAATTGTCTTGCGAGAGCGTCGCGAGATAAACGAAATATAAAATTATTTTAAAATGAAAACAGTCGCAGTCAATCGCATAATAAATAATGAAAAAAATGAAAACCCAGCAGAAACTCCATTTCGACGATAGAACGCAATTTGTTTCTTGATTTATTGGAATTTATTTTCCCCCCGAGATCTAAATATAATCTAATCAAGTTGTCGACTTGACCCTGCCGTTTGACGCAATTGGCCCGCGATAAACTGATATAATATGATCTCAATGAATTTTTAATCGCAATTTTCTTACTTCTTTTATAATATTATTTACGATTTGTACAAAGTATAATCACTGAACAGTGTCAACTCAGATTTGACAAAACTTCAAAACCAAAGCCAATCTGTTTGCAATTCTTTGTAATTATATTACGACTTGACGCGCAATATAATATCGAGTCACCTTCAAATTTTGATTTTCCCAATATAAATATATTCAAAAATGCTATGTTATATTACGATAATTTCTATTCGTGTTTAAGGATTTCGAAGCAAAAATCTTGAGTATCATTCAGAACAGAGTTGATGAAGGCATCAGGTCCTCGCGTGCTATCAAATCCGATAACGAGGGTTTGATTAGATACTGTTACAACACACCTTGCGGATGGGAAGTTTACAAGCCGTTCACACGCAGACATGAATATTTTATGAAAAACACGTAAGTGGCTATCGTTAAAACAAACCAATTTACTTAATACATCCTTAACAAATTTATCAGATTATCTTATACCTCTAACCAGTAAAGGAAAAGAAATTCTTGCAATATCTTTTCAGAGTTATTGAGAATGCAAGAGTTACCGGTCATTCTTTACATTGATACCATAACTTTATAAAAAACACGTTCTTAGTTCAACTTGTCATCGCTACAAAAACCCTTTATCGATTCTGCAAAATCATTTGCAGTGTTATTTCGCCCACTTTTTATCAAATCTTTGCCTAGCGCAAAAAGTCCTCGCGTCATTCGAAATTAAATTGATTATTATCTCTCGTGTTTCAGCTGCGAATGCCCTGACAGCACGTATAAGTGCGTTCGCACGAATGACGACTTGTCTGTCAGCGCGTACGTATACCGTTGCCGTCAAAATACCACAGCAGAAGACATCGAACCACCGGAGAATGCCAGCTAAACGCCTAATGGTCCTCGATCGTATTCACTAATCGCACTTACATAGTTGACATAGTTGCTTCCTAAATATTCTAACTGCCTGGAATAAGTTAAAAAGAGAATGGAATATTTTTTTGTCGAATCAACCAGCTGCCGGAACCGCTATGCTAGCAAGATAGCCTTTATCGAGATTACATTTCGACGTGCGACGGTATTTTCTTGAAACCAGATTATTGATGTACATATGTGTAGCTTTCGATATTTCACTACACAAATCCATCAGAATCAACGATCATCGAAGACAATTCTATATATGTTAACAATTTCCAACAGGCCAGAATCAATGGTTCGATGATTTGATTTTGATGCAATCTCTTTATTCAAGTGAAAACGATGGCAACTTTAAATTTAGAAATGTACATTAAAAAATAAATTACTTTGTTTTAATTTCTTTTTTCATCTGGTGCAAGAGTTTTACTTCGTTTTCAAATTTGTAACAATGTAAAAATCAACTTTTCTGTTAAACGTCAATCTTTTTGCTTAACGTTAACACAAGTACAAAACCGTCGTTATTGTAAGTGAAAGACCGAGTCTTTATCTGACAATGTAGTTCCAGAAAACATCGTTTCTTTTCGTCATCGGTATGTGTGTGGTTTCGTTGTATCCGCAGTTACTGACAAAATTTTAACATAAATTGATCACGGAACTTTCCATTAATATTTTAAATCGACTTTGTCACAATTTAAAGATACAAATGTTTTCTTGAACTATTGAGATATAACTATACGTTATAATTTTTAGTTATAATAATCGCTAGGTATTTTTATTTTAAATGGTACATTATATATTGATTAGTATGTAATTTAAAGCTTCTCATTATCATAATTATCTTGTTTTGGTTTTGCTAAAGTTATACATTCATCCTAAACGGTTGGTAGCATAATTGACGTTAATTATTTGTTTGAGTAGTCACATAATTTGTTTCTAGTTATAGATATAAACATTTTTATGCACTGTATCGATTTCAGTAAGTTATGTATATTATTCCTAAATTATATATTCAGACGATCCAAAATTGTTTGAGTTTATATATTTTGTTCATTAATTTATGTAGATACAAAGACGTTATCTCAAAGTTCATTTGCATTACATCTACCATTTCATGATCAATAGTCACAATCATTCGTAAAATTCTGATGACGGATGAGTGAATGAGTAATGAGCCAAAACAGACACATATCACTGATGTGTTCCTACACGTTTGGACTAATATCTCACCCTTGTAAACGTAAATATTTCTCGATATTTCTGGATTTTTTCTTTTACTCAAATATTTTGCACTTGGTTTCAAATTAATGGACATATATTATTCAACTTATCATTATAGATTATTCTATTGATATTAAAAAATACTTACGTTTATAAGAACGTGACCTGAGTTTCAAAAACAGTCAACGAATTCAGAATCTGTTGGTCTAATTCCTTGGTTAAACGCAGAGTAGTCTAAAATCGGAATCGTGCATATGCAAACTTATAGAATAATAGTTCCTATGTCATAATTCTGATTCCGATGCAAACAAACTGTTGCTACCATTTCCGTTCTCTTTAACCAAGGTTTGCGTGTGTGTGCTTGAATTAATATTTGTAGACAATGCCTAAAACAATGTGCCAATATTGTATAGTTTTAAGTAGAGCTTAACAATGTAAATTGCTCACACATGTATGTATGAATTTTTACAGTACCGAACAAAGGGAACATGATTTCAGTGTGCCGGATATTTTAGAAAAGTGATTAGACATATTTTTATATGTAATTTTTTTCGTTTTACTTACATGTTATAGTTACGATTGTTTAACGCAATAATATCGATGCAATTAATTGATTATTCAGATGCATAACGTGAGAGATACTGTTTCTCGAATATAAAAATGCGTCTTCCTAAGTAGATTCACCAGACCACACGCCTTCTTTCATGACTCCAAAATGTAACCGCACCTTGACAGTAGATAAATATATTATTTATTTTATTGCACTTAGTCATTAAAAAATACAGTATTTCAACAGGTCTTTGACATTGAACAACATGAACAATCGCTTTTCTACTATACCCCTCATGTACTTAAAAATAATAATTTAAATTTTTTGTATGATAGAGTGTAATATTTAAGAGAAAAATGACTACATCGTTGAACATTTGTTACTTAATATTCTAATATTCGGACTCATTTAATTGTTAAAACTTGTACAATGCTTCTGATAAATTAATATCTTATACACGCCATGCTAATGTAAAATGTATCATGTGTCGATTAGGTGAAAACGAACAAAACTGCTATAGTATTGTTTTTTAAACTTCCTAGTAACAAATGTATCTATTTCAATTGAAAATTTATATTGCCAATGTTTACATGAACTCTTGAGAATAATCATAATTTGTTTGCCGTATAAATGGAATTGCAAATGTAATCTGCAAATTATGTTGTAATTCACAATTTGTACTTGGTAAAATTATATTTCTTGTGACGGCATAGTTTACATTTATCAGTTAGGATGTATTTTAATTGAATAAAAGTAGATTATATATATAGGTATTGGTAAATGTAAAAATTTAAAATAATTGAAAGACTGAATAACAAGGGATAGATAGGATTTTTTTTGTATGTGAAAATATTTTGGTTTACAAAAGGGATATTTTTTCATTGAATACTAACTATTGAATGTTTCAGTCTTCACCCCACCCCATTGAAATTTTTGGTTGAATTAGTTGTGAAAGAAAAATTTAAAATCATTTGTTTACGAAATTGTAATACATTTACCAATGCATTTAAAATATCGTATTTGTATACAGTATTTCTTGTAATAGTATGTAAAAACATATAAAACGACAACATGTATGTTTCTCTGGAAATAGAAAAAAACGAACATGATATCCATATACACAATAAACATTGTACAAATATTATAGTCTCTTATATGCTATAATTATAATTTGTAATAAAATAAATCATGTTTTTAGGATTATAACGATTATAAAGTGTGTATTTATTTAATATTTAATATTTAATATTTGAACAAATTAAGTAAATTCATTAATATAATAAATTTATTATAAATCAGTTGGAAGTAAATATAATTTATTGAAAAAGCCAATAATCGCCAAGTAAATAAATAGATATTGATCATTCGTTATATGATTCCGAGAAAACTTTTTATTTATTTAATAAATGTTTGAGAAAAAGGTATTTATTTCCTCAATAGCTTTACTATTATTATTATAGATTAT
This sequence comes from Habroteleia sp. ZL-2020, assembly GCA_022817445.1. Lineage (NCBI taxonomy): Eukaryota > Metazoa > Arthropoda > Insecta > Hymenoptera > Scelionidae > Habroteleia > Habroteleia sp. ZL-2020. The sequence continues at coordinate 15,753 of JABFPK010000266.1, forward strand.
CGAAACAAACATTTAAATATGAAAATGATTATCTCATCGTATTAAATCAAAGGAAACGTATTATGATTTTGTTAAGTTATCCCAACCGAATTTTTGATGGTGAAGTATTATTGTAAAATAATTTAAGTAAAAATGTAAATGAAATGAAATTAGATAACAAACAATTCATGAGAGTTAAATATTCATTTACTTTTAAAAATACTTCAACATCGTTATTACTTTGCATTTGTTTATTATAAATTAAATTTTAAAATATTTTAGATTCCGAATAATAACAATACATTGATTATTTTAAAAATTTAGATTAATAATACATTTATTAAATTCATGTTTGCAGAAATAATCAACGTATACTTTTGGATTATTTCTGTTTTTGTTTAAAAATATTCGATAACGCATATTACATTAAAAACTATTAAATTTGGGGCAATTTTGCTGGAAAGAAAAAAATTATTGCAAAATTAAATTAATGTTAAAGATAAGGATGTGAAATTTAATAATATTAATCTAATAATAAAAAATATATTTTTTAGTATATAATCTTTACGATAACCTATTACCAACATTTCATTTATTGATATTTATTAATTAATTGACATTTATAAAAGGCTTTGAAAACATTCTAATATTTTGAAAACTTTTTACCAAATATTTTTCGTTTAAATAAACATTTTTTTCTTGTATGAAAACGAATTTTTTGATTGTTCATATTTTTGTTATTTTCTATTATAGAACGCAAAAATTTGTTATTTTGTTTTTTAGTACATATTTACTAGAGATTATTTCACAATTAATTTCTTATGTATATTTTATACAAAGTTATAGAATGTGATTATTATATAAATTTAAAAGACATTAAACAAATATATTATTTATATACATTTATAAATATTGATTTAATTCATCAAGTATTAAGGGTTTACGAAAATAATATTTAATATTTTTTTATAATGTTATGCACACAGATTTTTTATTCGTTGAATGTGAATACATTGTTTATATATACAAATTCATAATTGAAATTGTGTATGTTTTTTATAATTATGCATTTAAAAAAAAGAGAAAATTGAATCTAACAGTGTGGAAGAAGAACTAAAAAGACTTCAAATTTTTATTACGATGTATGAATTAAATTTGCCTTGTGACGCACTAACGATAAATATTGGTCATTATACCGAAAAGGTTCCCAACAACGTATTAGCTGTACAATTTTGTGTCATTAAGGGGACTTTTTATACAAGGTAACATAAAACGGTATAACCACATCTGAATAATGGAAATTATATTTAGTAAATATCTATATAATTTAGATGGTTAAGTTAATTTATTTCATGGTAATTCTTTATAAAATATGTAATGACTCTTTTTAAAAGTGAATGATGCTCTTTAAAAATAATGTAGTTAATTTTCTTATATATCGACCCTTCCAAAGAATATCATGGTATCTCAAGTTTTGTTATATTATTTTTCATTTAAAATTTGAAATGCCATGTTTTTCACCAATAATTTAAGATGCCATAACAG
>JABFPK010000267.1:0-17271 GCA_022817445.1 Habroteleia sp. ZL-2020
TTTCTCATTTTGTTGCCCGATTTATTTCCAAATATTTTTACCGCGAAACGAATATTTCGAAGGAAGTATCTTATCGAATCTTTGTATTATACACATTTATTATATTTTAATAATATAATAATAATTTGTATTATAGCATTTAAAGTTTGATTTCATTTGTGACCTTTAATTTAGTTTATTCAATTTTGTTTTTCTCAATATAAAATTCTTGTATTTTCGAAATACTTTTAAAATATTAAAAATGTTACCAATTGCACCGCTCATTACAGTAATACATGTTATTATCAAGTACTTTGGCCTTATCTTATTTTTAAATTAGTTATTGTAGTTTTTCTAAACCACCTAACAAGAAACAGACCAAAACCTTGCTCTCACCTCCACAATCAGTAAAAAAATATTCAATAATTTGCATTCTCATATCGAGTAATGAATTGCTTGGAATCACGCGGATAAGGAGACAGGTAATAACAGAAAAAAACTTTGTCGAACCTGGTGCAAGGCCTGTCGAGCGGCATTTTGAGCGGCGGTTGCAGCTCGCTGGGCCTGTTGCAGTTGCATTTTTTCTCCGTCGAGTGCAACGTGTGCGTCGCGAGATTGTTGCTCCAGTCCGAGCACGATGATTTGCTTGCCGGCGAGAGCCGCGGCAGCGGTGGCAGCGGACTGGGCCGCCGATTGGGCAAGCTGGTTCTTGGCGACGTAGGCAGCCTGGCCAGCGGCGGCATGCTGGCTCGATAATTGCGTATGGGCCTGATCCGCGGCGCCTTGAGCGATGCTCACCAGACTTCCTCCCGCGCTGTAGCCGACGTGAGAGGAGTGATGACCGTGACTAGCAGCCGGATCTGCGTCTATGTACTGCGGTGCTAAATGATACTGCGGTTCGGGTTCTTGTATGTTATAATGAATTCCATCCACCTCGATTATATGCTTTTTTCCCTTGGTTTTCAGGGGCTGTTTAGCCGGAAGGGCTGCAGCCAACGCTGCAAAGGAAAGTAGTAGGGCTAACTTCATCGTGGAAACGATGCTTGGATTGTCTGAAATAAAAGAGACAAATGTTACTTGGATAAAATTGATATGGAATGGTTTTACGAAAAAATTACAAGTTTATTAATTTAACGGCGTTTCCTTTATCGTTAGACATACAAGGTAATGTAATATGTTTGAAATGTTTCAAGAATATTGTTTAGTAATTATTTAAAAAGATCGAGGATGTTGTGGTATTTCGATGTTAGTTTTCAAAATTGTATTCAATACTTGTATTTTTTTGTATTGTATAATATTATATTATATTTGAATTCAAACAAATTTGGGAAGTATTGCGCTATTTTATTAATTTTTTAAAACAAATCGAGTTGTAAATTATAGATATTAATATCTGTAACTTTTCGATACAGATTTTTCTAACTGCAAGAATTATGCCATTTTAATTTATTTAGGATTATGATTTATGACAATATTAGATCGAGAACAATATTTTATATTGAAAAAAGACGTATTTATGTGGAATGAATCGTGTGCCCTTTTTTAATATACAAATTGTCATGTTTTTGTAAATTTTATATGAAAATTTCGGTATCCTTTTTTTAGTCATTAACTTAAAAATATATTTTATCAACATTATAATAAAATACAGAAATGTAATGAGTTTACCTGTTACTTATTTTATTTTAACAAGCTATTTAAATATTCTTATCGCTTTTGTTTCGACATTTATAACTGAAAAACAGTAGTTACTAATATTTCGTAAGTTGTCTCGGTTTAGTTAAATCTTGTAATAAATATATATACATATATACCGCTACATTATTCTTGCTGTGATATACATGTTTTAATTTCAGTTAAATCTTATAATTAAAAATGCTATTTTGTTTAATCAATTTTATATGTTATAATTACTTCTTCCATTTCTAAAATTCTAATTATATTTATATATATATATAGAATAGTTTTTTAAACATTTTTTTTGAAAAAAATAATATCCTTTATTATTTGTATTTTTACTGGAGTTTACCGAACTACGATATTTTTAAATAAGAAATAGAATTTGATAATTGCAACAAACTTTTCTTTGTGAAATGGAATTTCTTGAAAATTAGAGTAAATAATTTTATACGTTCATTTTATTGTCGATATTTCAAAATTATTTCCCAGTATCAATTATTTCACAAAATACCTAATTTGTTATAAAGTTCATTGCCTTTGTAGTTAATAAATGCAGTTAACGAGGTGGAAACAAATATTATATAACATTTGTTAAAATTAAATATTATATTATTTCGAAATACAAAATTTTATTGCACTCCATATAATAAATTAAAGTCAAAGAAAGTGTTAACTAATTTAAATCAACTTTAATCTTTTAATTTATACAAGATATTGATAATGAAATGTAATATACGAAATTTATTGAACCAAAATTAGTGAAACATCGATCTAAAAATAAAGAAAGTATGCAATTTCAAGTCTAAAAGTTATAGAGTCGATTACTAAAAATTAAATATATTTGATAAATATAAATGAATTATGATAGGCATAGTTCATTAAACTGATTTGAATAATGTTTGCAAATAAGCTTGTATACTCATATACCAATTGACAAATGAATGTAGACCATTCCAACTTGTATTGAGTAAGTCATGAAATGTAATTCGATAAACTTAAGTATATATGCCATACAAATCTTGTGTGTCGAATTACTTACGATTTGAATTTAAAATTCTATAGTCTACATGCAAAAGGATATCGATTTTCGTTCTGTCCGAGTTTTGTAAAATTACACAAATTGGAATTCGAATACCATAACATTAGATGTTCCATAACACATGATTCAACTCGATACAATGCACTTTGTTGTAAAAAATTGTATTTACATGGTTCTGAATTATAATTGTAATAATGATAACGTATTTCGCTATTTACGTAATGTTTTCTTTAATGGAAATTTCTTTTTCACGATTTTGTTGCTAATTTCTCTTGACTCTCGCTATGCACGATTAGTCATTCGATTGAATCTGATTATGTTTGGTCAAAAAGTACATGCGATATTGCTATGAAAGTCCACCGGAAAATTGTCAGATGATGCTGTAATGGTTTCTTATTCTGCCTTTGGCATAAACGGTAGCAAAGAATTGTAAAAACTGGGAATAAAAGCGGATGGTTAATAATAAATCCGTACCTTGCCATTTATTGTCTCTGAAATAACGAGTAGAATCATTAATATCAGAGGATATTAATATTTATCAATATATGATTAAGTTTTCTAATCAAAATATTAAATAATGTATAAATCATAAATGAAATTATATATAAAAAAACTTTTCCTATACTCGGGAATTGAACTCGAGCCTCTAAGTGGAACTACGACATCTTACCTCCGAGCTTACCCATCTCGATCAAATTATATATAAGCGTAATTAAGTATTATTTGGATTAGTAAATGTTATGTAATGTACAGATAATTAATTTGTATACATATAGATCCCAATATAAATATGTTTTTCTAAGTGTATGAGTAAAATAAATAGTATAAAATTATTGATATATACAAGAAAAATATTTTAGGATATGGTATCCACTGGTACAACTTGTATATAAAGAAATACAAGATACAGATATAGAAGCTAAATAAATTTTATTTAAATTAGATTTAAAGTACAAATCCCGAAAATAAGAACTGATAACAATATATATAATGTTGTATAGATATATTAAATGTCTATTTAATTCAATAAGGTGTTACATGTGTAATGCTTTAAAGAGTAGGACATTATGCTCATAATTTATATTTCTTCTTCTGTTCTTATGTTTCATTTGGGAATTAAATTTCCTATTTGAAACTTATTGAGTCATTTGTAGAAATGTCTACAAAGCCATTTCGCGTAATTATATGTAATTGCTACCCATAAATTTAATTTGCCTATTCATAGCTCGATATAATTAATTACGAGTATAAAGAAGTAAATAATTTTTAATTAATTAAACAACACTTGTTTTTGCTCAAATCAATTTCAAGTAATTTTTGTTGTAATGTTTGTGTAATGATTTATATTTGTATTTGAATTTTTTTTTGTTTTACCGAACAACTGCTATTATGAATTATTAATTCCGATTTCGAAATAAACTGATTCATCTGAACTCTTTTCCAAGAAAAAAATCTCGATCACTTTTTACGGTCCGAGATGAATGGATGAGAAGTTAATCGATTATATATTACAAACGCACTACTTCATCTGCATTCGATTAATAAAATAACCACAAACCTTGGAATAATAAAACGGCCGTCGATTATGCAGAAAGAATTTCTTGTGAAAGGCTCACGTCTTGTTACACATAATTAAGTATACGCGAAATTGTCAGCATATATAGAATATTAATTTATTCAGTCATTTGCAATTTTATTTTCATATCGTGTGATATCGAATATCGTACTGGTTACCAACTAATATCAATTTAAAATTCAAGTTCTTATTTGTTACTTAATATTCAGCCACTGCAATATAAATTTAAAATTTATTTTATTTTCAAATTATACGATAAATTTAAATAAAATCGAAATTTTGAACTCATAAATAAATAGCAAAAATACAATTTATTTCAAATATAACATTGAAACATTATTATATTTAAATATTAACTACCCAATACAATTCTATCGGAAATTTGGTTACACATTTTTTTACCCGAAACGAAATTTAAAATTATATATTCAGACTTAAAGGTTATATACTTACATATTTTGTTCTATATTACATATTTTTTTAATAATAATATTTATTAATAAAAAATTTTTATTTATTAATAATCTAATTAAATAGATATATTTAAATAAAATATGGTTCAAATAATAAATCTGTTACTAAACTCGGATCGGTCCGACTTCGAACCGATATATTTCACTGTACACATACACGAAGTAACACAAATAGCGCGCACCGTGATGAAAAATGCAATTAATATGATAAGGGCACTTGCATTTTCGACGTTGATTTGAGTCTCAAAACGTGACTCGGGTAATGTCGTAACGCCGTCGTAATTGTTTCGACTCCGAAATTCTTGTTTGGTCGCGCTCTAAAACTTTTACCTATATCGTACGCGAGTGGAGCACTTTTGTGGGCGTTATCTGGATACACATCAACAGACAACACTCGTGGGGTATCGATACGGGCGAGCCACGTTCACGGTACAATTTTTCACACGTCGCCCTTTCAAATCCACTAACTGGAAACGGCCCTCCGGCTTGCACCGTTGAACTGACCTGCATTACTATCACGAGCGTTTACGAAACTCCCGCTTTCAATAATACGTTGCCATTCAATTGATGCCGTGCATTTAAACCTGTCCAAATTCGATCGCTGACACTGGAACTTGACATTGATATTACTAATGTTCGACTGATTAATCGATACGTCAAAACTCGTTTTCCATTTCCGCAAATTACCAAATGCACTTTTTCATTGCACAATTCTACTTTTACTATTAACAAACAATTGCACCTATTGTGACATATATGATTTGAAAATGAAAGCAAATTCATTTTCTTTCAATATCTTTAGAAATTATAGCTAAATGAAAAAAAAAGGAAATAATCTAATTCAATTTTTAAATATTTAAAAAGACGGTGTTTCGGTTTTTTGAAATTATTATTAACTAAGATTGTTATAAAGTAAGAATGTGTGAGTGGTGTGTGTGATGACTGTTTTAAATGATACATTAAGAGGTTTACATATATAACGAGTGGTATTAATGCCTTACTACCTTATAAGTGTAGTGATAAGTTAAAGTACAACTTTGGAACGGGCGAATGAAGTATGAATAATGAACGGAATGAATTGTAATTTAAAAAATTGTGTAATATTGATTTAAAAAAGTGATAGGTTAATTATTTTAGGTAATTTTGATTTGGAATGTTGGTTCGTTGGTGGTTAAATTCTTGTTAGTTGGGAAATGCTATTGATTTTTACGTAAAAGTACTTACAGGACACTACTTGCGAATAAGAGTTGTCTTTGCTCCGGAAAGGAGTTAAGAACTGATACTACTGTCGTGGTCATTAGAGCTCTTATACTTCGAACACTTTTCTAATCTCTTTACTGGCGGAAGGGGTTCCAAGAATTCAAAAAGTCACTATGGATTGATTTCGTTGTAAGTTTTAGGTTCAAAGATGGCACTTGAGATAGAATTATAAATAAAGGGTGTAGTCAAAGAATGTAAATAGTTGCGTATGAGTTACTTAAATTTATGACTTCGTTTAATAGCTGCAAGCGTTTTACTATTTCGCTTGAGTTTTAGGATTAGATAAGTGAAGTTGAAATATAAAATATAAATTTATGACGTGAGATTTGTATTTTTATTTCATTTGGCTAAATAAATTGAATTGAATGTAGAAGTTTTATATAGTTTTTTTCTATGTAATTCGTATTCTTTAAATTGAAAGCAATAGTTATGGTTTTATATATTGTAAATAAATTTTTAAAGTAAGAGAGAAAGTAGTTTTGTGATTGGCTATTTAAGTATTTTTGCATTAAAATCTTAAACATAATAATGGACCATGTTTATTTCGCATCTTAAATTCAGACAAATATACTAGTTAAAATTACAGTTTAAACAGCGATGAAGTATTTATTATTTATAAATAAAAAGAATATTATTTAATTATAAAAGTTTCTCGTTTTTATTCTAAAAATTTTCCGATTTTATCATTACAATTTTCTGCCGTAAGCAATAATATTAACCATTTTTCTGAGTACAAACAATTTTGTTTACATTTTGCATAAGTTAGTAATGATAAAATATTTAACAGTAAAATACCTCATTTAATTTAATAATAAAAAGTCTCATCGGTATATTAAAAATGCAATTTTAAAATACTGTTTGAAGTATACTCATTTCAAAATATATACGTTCATATTAAATATTTATATAAAAATATAATTTTATTTGACATTTAGACATACATGTAAATTCTTGTAGAAATAATTTCCGAAAAAGTTCTGAAAAGATTTCAAAGAGTATCTCAGAATTCAAATTTTTCAAGATTTGTCAGACTTTTTCAAACATTATGATTTATTTATTACTATCAACTAAATACTTTACTCTACCCAAAGGCTTTTAATTTTTATTTATTTTACATTATACATAAACAAATATTTACTTATTTATTTCATCTTAAATATCAATATATAATGTGGCTGACTTTCGGTCGAACGATGTTGCGACGATTACAATGCATGTTTGTACTATAGTAGAGGCTTTAAACTAGTTCGGAAACTAAATTTGGTGTACCTGGTGTAAGCCAATCCATATTCTTCAAAACTTTGGCGTACCCGGAGGACCGGTTCCTGGGCTCAAATTTCAATGGGACTTTTTTGTCTTATTCGGGATAGGCTATATTAAGTGGGAAACGAAAAAAAAAATTCTTGCCAAAATCGTTCCGAACTTCAGCCACATAATATATATTACACATTAAAACTTCTATTTTTTTATATATAAATATAATTGTTTATTATTTTCATTTCAATTAAAAGAGAGAGAAGCGCCACAAAGAGAATATATAATTATTTCCTTAAATAGGTGAATAAATGGAAACTCGTTCCATGTAAAGCTTTATATATAGGACATATATGATACATATAAGTGAGGTAATACATATATGGGACGTATATGCTTGTGGATTCCCATTTATAGCTACATATATGGCACATATATGTTCATTTTTACATAAAGTAATAATGATATTCATGAAGTAATTGAAAATTGTTGACCATAGAAATAAAAACTGTCGTTACATGTGCGAAACATGAAAAATATATAAGAATATTATAGGAGGTTTGGGAACATGACATTATCACGAAATCCGTTTGTCATATATAGCATTGATTTGCTAATCATGCTTATTTTGTATCGGTGATACAATCACCATGGAGTAGCAAGCAGTACCTCTTTATTATTTATATATCATTTATTTATATATCACCTGTCTGTTACAATTAGTAATTAAACATGAAATGCCGTTTTTTAAACTAAATCGATTGATTCTATATCTTTGAAATCTTACTCCGTGAATTCATAAGATAATAATCACAGGATACCATGTATGCAAATGTATCATGTTTTTACTCTGGGCTATATATGTTATATATTAAAGAGGAAGTGATATGTTACATTCATAGCGCAATACAATTTAAATTTAATAAAGTAGTTTGTAAAAATGGAATGAAAAATTGTTAATGAACATGTCAATTAAGATATTTTATTTTACAATTAGTCAATTGTATAACAGTGACGTGGTAAATGCAATTTTCTAATAATATTTAAACGAACTAATTTAATTATTTAATTTATTACTACGATAATCTATTACTTTAAACAATTAACGAACAAATATTTAACTCTGATCTTTGTTTTATCATCACGGTCGAAATAATTGTAGTATGCGACGAAAGTGATTGTACAATAATTTTAATGTTAAACATTAGACAAAATATGATTCAATATGTAAAAATGCGTTTTAAATTTACGATTTACAATTCAAAGTAGCAATCATTACGTTTCTAAATTAATGAAGGCATTTTTTAAAATATACAACAAAATAAAAAAAGGGAAGAAAAGTAGTATTAAAAAATGGAAAATAGTAATTACGCTAGAACAAATTTAAAATCAAATTTTGCTTCACTAACTGTTTCAGCAATTATGTAACACACTTAACCGTGTCTGACATCGTCTAAATATTACTACTGAAGATTTATCGATTTTGTAAATGCGTTTTCTTTAACACATTTGTTATTATTATATAAAGTTATTGTTATTGTTATTGTTATATAAAGTAGAAATTATTACACTATATTCAATATATTATTATATCGCATAATTATTAATAATTTAACATTTGAAAATCCGGCTTTTAACAAACAATTCAAATTTTGTAGAAGCATTTCTCAACTTCGAATCGTTATTTATATATATGAAACATTATATGCAGTTGCCACTGAATTGACAAACAGATCTACATTTCAGAATAATTTTTCACACAAAATTATATAACCGCAATTATTAATATACTTCATAAAAATTATAAGCGTACGAACAAATAGTTTTGTAATAAAATGGTGCATATTGACTCGTAGAAAGTATGCTTTTTAGGGCCAAATATTCGCGTGATTGTCCGAGATTATGAAACTCGATACATAAAGTAGTCGGTATTTATTCGCACATTTGCTTGCGCATTTAATGAAGTGATAAAGCATCGTAATGCATTAAAACAATGCAAAGTTTGCGGCAATTTTCGAGGCGATTCTTAACCGTGCGTGATATAGCTTATGAGAAACTGGCATGCGGTTAATTACGTTCATGAGACTCGCTGATTTAATAATTCTAGTGCACGAGAACACTTGATATACAAATATCACGTTCACTGGATCCTTAAAGTGGCTTAACTGATTTTATATGACAAATGTATGCCGAGGCGTGTACCGGTGACGTCAAACTTCGGATCACGCTCTCTTTTCCTCGATCACTCTAGATTAAAGCAAACAAATATGAATCCTTTCTTTCCGCAAAGTTATGGCACTTCTACTTTTACTATTTGTCCAAGTTTAACAACACTTTGACTTCAATTGCATGCAATTTTTATTTCCATCATTTCTATTTTACATTTATTTTTTGCAAAGCTACATTTTGGTATTGTTTCTGAAACTTAATTCTTTATTGTCATTTCTAGCATTATCTCATCTTAAAATGTTTCATATACTTTTACTTTTTGTTTGGACAAAAGTGAAAAAGAAAAGAAACGAATAGTTATTAATGTACTTTTAGGCTATTCTATTATTAACAGGATAAATGCAAAAAAGTGTTAGATGTTGAGGTACACGATTTCTATGTACGCAGTGCAATAAAGTAAACGGGCAAAGTGCTGACATTTGCATTGAAATCGTGACTTTATAAACGAGCGAGCAGCGGACACTGCACGGATCAGTGATTCTGTGTCTATTGGAATCATTATGCGATTATGATTACATCGGAAGATTAAAAAAAATCACTCTTTTTACTATTTGTTTGTGGTTAAATGTACTCGCTGCAAGCGTGCATCATTTTCTTAAATTAATACGCTTAATAAAAAGTTGTATGCATTTCTAGGAGTTATTGCGTAAACAATAGGGAATTGAAATTTGTTAAAGTGTATCTTTTCAATTACAAAAAATTTTTTTGTTTAGAAACGTGATATTAATATTTAATTATTTTGACCGCAATAAAACACTATATTTTATAACTATTTAAAAAAAATGGTTAAAATATAAATGTGATTGAGATGCTTGTAAAATTTATGTAGGAAATATAAATTGCATTAAGAGAAAAGTAAATGAAATTTAATAATCTTGAGATTATTTCAAATTGAATTTACTTGCACATTTATTTGTATCTATAATTTTATATTTATTTATTATTTTATATACATTGTAGTCAATTTTGTATTACAAAATAGTTTCATTGATATGATTCATTCAGCATGCACATTCTAGTTCATCATTTAAATATCTCATGCATATTTATGCAATAATTAGAGATGTCATACATTTAGATTTTCATCTTTACGAAATCGTGACATTGAATAATTTTCCAATAGATTTATAGATTGTATACTAATGAAAAAGACGATTTCAATTATAGTAGTTTATTTGCGTCACACTTTTTATATTGTTTTCAATTTAAAAATGTGATACTTATTGAATAATATATACGTTTTGTTCGTATTTATTTAGACAGTTTAATACAAAATATAACTAATTCAGTTCATGATAATATCTATGTATAAGTTAACTTAATGACTAATCGATATAATTTAATTACTAGCATAACTAATTAAGTTTCAACTTACAGAAAACTATTTTTATGCATATATTTATATATACAAATTCATACATTATTTGCAATTTTTATTTAACATTGCAAAATATATATATTATTTTGATTTTTGATATCAAATTATTATATTACATATGATTTTACTAAATACTTTATTTTATTATCGTCAAGAAAATTCAAAAGAGGTTTAGATAATTTTTCATTTATTACAACCGTTTCCGTTATCAATTTACCAATTTTAAAATCTCTATATTTCGTATCATTACGTAATTCATATTTCCCTAAATATTTTTTATAATCTTCATAATTTTGAAACTGCATAATGATTTGAATGTTATCTTCAATTCTCGAAGTGGTAAAATCTTCTTCGAGTTGAATGCTATACAAAATATTGTGAATCTTAAGGTATCTTTCAAATTTTTCAAGCAAATTTCCTTTTATGACAATAGTTCCTTTCTGCTGCTCGAGAGATATCTCTTTATCATTAATGGATTGATCCAAATCATTTTTGAAACTTTGCAATAAGTTTTGTAATTGGTTAAGATCTTTAAATGTAAATTTGATAACGTATGTTCTGAAATTTAAAAAATAAATTTTTATGTAATGTTAAAATTCAAAAAATGAATAATACACTTAATGCCATTTATCTATACTGAAAAAAAATTATATATATTACTATTTTTAATGGTCAGTATGTATATAATTTCAAAAATAAAAAAAATGCTATATAAGATATAAAATTGAAGTTTTTTAATTACCATCATATGGATTCATTGAACTATTTGAGATAATATTTTATATTAATATTATTAGTTGACGTATATCTTCACTGTATCAACTAAAATAGTAATCAATAATATTTTTTTTCATCCGTTTATTATTATTTTATTATATGAATGCAAGAAACACTATTTTAAAATTTACAATTATTAAAAATGTATAATAAATATTAAGTTTTATTACAAGTATAATGAAATTTGTATGTATAATTGTATAATTTAAATTATTTTAAACGTTCATGTGAAATTTGACTTACGTATTATTGTTAGGAATACTGATGGTCACTGCAACTAATACGACGAATATAAAGAAACGTAACATTTTGGAGAAGCGATGAATAGCTGGATTTTCAAATTTGAAATAAACTTTCTGCTGTAATAGCTTCCAATATATAGTATGTTTTACCGCTTATGCGTCATTCGCATTAATTAAGTATTAAGAAACAAAATAAATATATTATTGTTTGCATTATAAAAACGACTTAATTGTGTTGCTATTTGCTTAAAATTATTCGTGCTTGAAAAGATAATATTTTATCAATTTAATATAAATTATTATAATATAATCTATTACATTTTGGTATGTATTATTTTTGTTTTTACTTTATAGCACTTTTGTTGTTTATAAAGTCTTACTTTTTGGACCAATACTTCATTGTGTCATTAGTATATAAATATTTAAAATAATATTAAAATTTAATCTATTTTTTAAATTTATTAACATTTTAGCAAAAGAAATATAATTTATGTAAGTGCTTATTTAATAAAACTAACGTGGCAGAAGAATTTGTTTTGCGAAACGTTTAGAAATTTAATTCCTCGTTAATTGCATACGCACATCGTTATTTTTGAAGCATTTTAATAATAAAGACTAATTAGACAATAGTTTTATTAATTTTTTATTAATTTTTGTTAATATTGAAAATTAAATTATTTTAAAATATTAAGAAATCAGATTATTATAAGAAATAATATTTAATATCTATTTGAAATGTTATTCGTTACAATATAATTTTATTTATTAAAAACAAGTTTATTTACAATTTTAACATGTAGATATTAATATATATATATTAAAAATTGATGTTTAATGAAATTTCGGGAACCTAATTTTAAACTTTCTTATAAATTATAAACGACCGAAATGAAAATGTCTATATATATATAGATAGTTTTCCATTCGTGTCATAATAATTAGTATACTGGATGTTAATAAAATAGCAAATTATTGAGGCATATTAGAACAGCGGTGATATAATTTAAACATTATAACAAAAAATTATCTTAGATAGTATGATAAATCCATATATATATGTATGCTAATAAATAAAAACAAGAAAATAGTTAAATTTTATTTAAATCTGTAATGAAACAAAGGGGGTTCAAATTTAATATTTCAAAGTTATCCTAATCAAACCTCCAGTGAACAGGGTGAGGCATCGTCTGTGATTGGATAGCTTTTTTAAAAATATTAAATACGTATTTTCTTGTTTTTCGATTTGATCTGTATTTGTCAAAAAATATGAACGTTCTCGAACTTTTGGGTCACCTTGTATATCGCTGAAATAATAAATTTATTATTATGTGTAGTCAGATTTTATTTATTATATTTCATAAAAAGTGATTGCATATGTAAAAGTTACAAAATTTCTAGGTCATTCAGTGTTTTATGGATATATATGTATCAAATGAATTTAGTTCGTTTTATATTAATAATTTAATGATTTGTATTTGTGAAGTAATTTCTAGATTTAACAAATATATGTGTCATTATATGACCATAGCACTTATAAAATAAAGTAAAAAAGAAACTACCTATTTAAAAAAACAGTGATAATAGACATATTTTTTGTAAATGTTTAACAACATTTTGAGTGAATCGTAAAAGTATTTTAAGATATTTGCTCATTTAACATAATAATTTGAAAGTTTATGTTCGGTTCATTTGCTGCCCATTTGTTTCTCTTTTTAAACAGAGAAAAGTATTATGTGCTACACCTACGAAGTGTGTAACATATGATTTCAATATCTCACTCGTCTGACTTAACTAATGTTTCTTACTTGTTGCATAACATATTAGTAATTAGAATTTTAAATGCAATTACTTCAAAGGAGTAAGGAATAAAAATGAAATATTTTTAATTCAGCGATTTTATTAATTAAAATTTGTTCAAAAAATAAAAATAGTATTTATGATATTAAACAAAATTATATATTATAACTAATTATAATTAATTGAATTGTAATTAAAAAGAATAAAAGTATTCATTTTTATTAAAAATTGATAAATTACAATAAAAATTACATAATGTAAATATAAGCAATTAAATTTATCCTTTTTTAAAATTAAAACTAGTTTTGTGTAGAATTAGACTAATATATACGCAATTTTATGAAAGTTGGAGAGATCAAGTACAATGCTAAGTGGACGACGATAGCAATTGATAGTATTGTAAAACACAGTCGTATCGAAATACGTTTTTTCATGAAATTTTTTTTCCAATTTTGCTTCACCAAAACGTATTTAGAGTGCATAAATAAGTTCCTAAGTATCCTCTACATTCATTTATTTATATAAAACATTTTTTCATAAATAATGATTTCATGAGCGAAAATTTTTCAAATCATCAGAAAAATGCTATCGAAAAAATAGAAAATTTTCAAGCACAAAAATTAGGATTGTGCTAATACTATTAAACTGATTTTAATTTAATAAAGCGTTTCTTGTAGAGATTTGAATTTAATACCAGAATAATATAGATACAGGAATGTTCGGGTGTGCATTCGAAGAAAATTCAATTTAGTATTTCTCAAACCGACTGAAAATTTAAAATGTTCCAAGAGTGAGACCTTCGTAATTACGACGGGTCAAAAAATTAATGTTTCAGATCTCGCAAAATTCAAATTAAATAATATCCCTGGTGTGAAAGAAGATAGAAAATGGTGTTTATAAAGTGCACAATAGAGAAACAAATTTTTCACCAATTTCAGGTGCCCAGATTTCAGGTTTTTGGAATAAAAACTGAGCATAGGGATGAAAAATTTTTTTTTCTATTTTTGGTACATAAACGAGTTCTAAAGCATATCTCGACTAATATAAGATTTTTTTTTTTGCATCTTGACTGTGTTTATCAATATTTTATAAAAAATACTATTGAAAAATGAGAAATTTCAAAGCATAAAACTACCTTTGTACTAATATTATTCATTTATTAATATAATAGTGAGTTTCTCTCAGAGATTTAATTTCTATGTCAGAATTATATAAATATTTGTTCGGCTGGGTAAAAAACTCAATTTGTTTGATTATGCGAGTGGCTGTCCAAAAAGCAATATCCCCTTTTACAAGAAGAAGTTGAGATATCCTTCTATTTGACACGTATTTGAGTTATCTCCTATTTCACAAATACTCACTTTTTACAACGGCTTTCTGAGGTATACTTAACAATACTAAAAATTATATGGAATTTTACCATATTATCTAATACAATTTTTAATTAGTTTCCAAGAGTCCAGCAAGCTATAAAATATAGTAAAATTTTAAATATTATTTTTCTTCATATATATATATTTAGATTTGAATTTAATAAACTCTAGCAGCACATAATAACGTATACGTTATTATGTGTTATATCGTATACGATATTATTTCAAAATATCATACGATATTTTAATATCCGTTAAATAAATATTCAGAGAACATTCTATATTTATTTATTTTCACGTCTTATTAATTAATTAACAAAAGAAATATTGTGTAATAAAATGAAAAAAAAATAAAAATGCGATTAAAAACATTTGTGACTTTTATTATTTGTATTGAAACCTGAAACTTTTTATGTCATTTGCATATAATTTTTTTAATAAAATTAACATTTTATTATGTAATATTATGTATTTCATCACTGATAGTATGATTAATTCTTTATTTATTGAATTGTTAATTATTAATCTCACAATAGGTCGTTATAATTTTATACAAAAAATTATTAGTTTGATAAAATAATAATTATATCGTCAATTGGAGTACCGTTAAAAATAGGCTTTGTAAAAACAATAGTCTAATATAAAAGTTTCGAAAAGGATTTTCTGATATATTTTAAATTTGCCTGTGAAAAAAACTAATGAAAACATTTAATTGAAAACTTATATATTGGGTATCCAATACCCCATGATAAAGAACATTTTATAAAAAATAAAGTTGAATAAATATAAATCATATCTACATAATTTTTGAAACATTAACAGTTTAAATATTCTAATATTTGTTAATTGTAAATATATCGCGCTGTGTCTTTTTCTAAATATTAAAAAATTCAGTATAAGTGAAACCAATTTAAAAAATATTGTAACTAATATATCACTTTTAATACATAGTTTTTATTTTTAATACAAGTGTATAATAATAATTACATTAATATAATATTGGCAATATAAATTTTTCTTGTTTAAAATATAAAAACTACTGGATATGAAAAATAATACTGTAATTGGATATTTTCATTAAATATTGTACATCACAGAATTCCAGGGAAGAATGTATTTGAATCAGGTTTTTTAAAAGGATACATCTCAAATAAGTGAATTGTTGGAAAAATAACTAAAAAAGAAAAACAAATAAAAACAAAAATTTTTTTCTGAAGAAACTTCTGAAAATGTTGTGATCAATTAAGAATAATAATTAATAATTTTGTCATATTCTTCCATGATTATTTTAAAGAAATTACTATGAAAAAATAATACACGTTACCCTCAAATCAGAATTAACTTAATTTATACTCTTGAAAATGTTGTATCAATAAAACTATTAAGCGCGTATTCTTTAATTTAACTTTTATTTTAAACGGTTATCTAATTATTATTGATGAGAAGTTTTTGATTGTTATTTTATAATTCAAAACAAATTTTGCGCTGAGAATTTATTCCACACGTTTCTGAATTGAAAAAAAAACATATAATTAATTTTTTTAATTATTGAGAATAAACTTCAGCACAGAACTTGTTTCAAATTATATGAAGGAAAAATAAAAAACTACAAATTAATGAGAGAATCGCTGAAAAAGAAATATATATTTAGAAAATGAAATGAATCCTATTATTATTAATGCAAAATTGTTACAAAGATAGATTAGTGTGATTTGTAACTTAGATAACGTGTAATTTCATTTTTAATAAAGTTTTATTATATTAACAATAAATAAATTCGACAATCATATTTTTATACAGTATATATCTATACATATTTTCATAATTTTACCTCTAATTTTGCCCTTTTAAAAAATCGGTTATTTCAACTTCTAAAATAATTATAAAAAATTGTCAAACATATTTTAATTCTTATAAAAAATACTAATCTATTTAAAAAGTTACCAAATACGTAAATAATTCAAAAAAAAAATTTTGGTGATATATATACCTTCATTATATGAAAGAATAATTAGTTAAATAATTATTCTCAATATGCCCAAAACGTTCCTTTTTTATTAAATTATTATAGAGCGGGGGACCCTTAGTATATTAATTTTTAATAATGGATATATAAAATTAAAAAATTAAATTTACAATCATACAACAAGGTAAGTCCTTAAGTTTCCTAAACTTTAAATTTTAATTTGTAATTTTTAAAAATTAATCATAATT
>JABFPK010000268.1:0-14879 GCA_022817445.1 Habroteleia sp. ZL-2020
GGACTGGTCTTGTTGATTATTAATTCATCACGTGGAAAAAAATATGTACAAACACCCTAACCCCGTTGCATCAGACTTGAACATTCACCTTAAAAGTATTTATTTGTTTACTATACCATTCTCCCATCTACAAAGAATCGCTGACTGGTCTTGTTACTTATTAATTGATCACTCGGAAAAAAATATTTACAAACACCCTAACCCCGTTTCATCAGACTTGAACTTTTTCATTAAAAAAATAAAGACAAACACTAATCTAGTAATTAACGCTTTACTAACTCCGGTGTAGCAGAACTTCTAGAATTTCATTTATTCATCTTTTGCATCGTTTGCATTTATTCATTGATATTGGCGTTGGGGGTCGTTAGTGGTGCAATTCACAATTTCTGAGAAGTAAGAGATACACGTCATAAATTATTATACGTCAAAGCATATATTGGCATATATTCTTAATCGTTAAACATACTGCAATTTTTTCGATATAAATCTAAATAATATTTTATATTATATAGTTATTCTGAACGTCAACATATACACACACATGGTAAATATTTCTTCTTTCTATAATGAAATTCTAATTAAGTGATTTATATTACTTATACTTTTGTTTTTATTGTATATATATTTATATTATAAACTTTTATGCTATATATTTAAGAAAGCAATATTTCTTATAAAAATTTTTTTTCTTGCAACTGAAAATAATTAATTTTATTTAAAATCAAATTCTATTTGTATCATGCAATGACAATGAAGATCAAAACAATATGAAGCAATACAAAGTAAATGGTTTTATTGGAGTAAACAAAGCTCTTAGGCCATTTTAACAACAACATAATACAAATATATCTGTTCCAAACATATTTTCTTTAATCTTTTGTGTAATATATTTTTTTAATAATTAAATATTAACATAAATAATTTTAATCTAATTTTTAAAAATTAAACATTATTTCAGAAAAATGCGTTTTTTGTTTACTATTACTTTGTTGATGCTGGTTGTACAGCTATCCGTAGCTCCTCCAGTTACTCATGAAAAGAAAGAAGATGAGAAAGAATTGGAGGATGGCAGTATTGTAAGTAAAATAAATATTTTATTGCAATCACTTTTTATTTGTTTTTCAATATAAAATCTGACAATTTGCTTTAGGAGGAAAAAGAATATCATAGATATCTTAAGGAAGTTGTTAATGTATTAGAAAGTGATCCAGAATTCCGTTCAAAATTAGAAAAGGCTGGAGAAGCAGATATTAGAGTACAGTATTAACTTGAGTCATATTATATTTGAATTTATGATTCACTTGTTTTAATGTATATTTATATTGTAGAGTGGCAAAATAGCTCATGAACTTGAATTTGCTAGTCATAATGTGAGGTCTAAGTTGGATGAAATTAAACGACAGGAACTGGAAAGGCTTAGACATCTTTATGATAAAAAATATGAAATACAAAATGGTCTAGATATGGATCATTTGAAAATTGCTGAACATGTAGACCATGAAAATCCTCATACGTTTGAAGTAGACGATTTAAAAAAACTTATTGCTAAGGTAAATATTAATATAAATAGTTTTAGTGGTTTTATTATCTAATAATTCTATTAGATATTTTGATTATATTTTTATTACTAATATTTTGATAAATGAAGAATAATACATAAAATAAGTGGAAAATTATATTAACATGATATAGAATCATATGTTATGAATATTATTAATACTAATTGTTTTAAATACTGTAAAATTATTTATCGTTTCAAACGTATGATATACTGATGGTTAATAATTTCAATTTTTTTATAAATGCTGAGAAACCATAATCTCACGATACTTATAAGTTTATTGTAAAACGGTTATAAATACATTTAAATTACATAATTTATATATTATTGAAATAACATTTAAATGATCGTTTTAAACTTAGTTTTAAAAATTGCCTTTTATTATTTGTTTTTAAACAGCATTATATTTTTTAGATTACAAAAGATTTGGATGAAGTGGATAAAAAAAGAAGAGAAGAATTTAAAGAATATGAAATGGAAAAAAAGTTCGAGCAACAAGAGAAGTTAAAGGGTAATACTGGTAATATCGTAAACAAATAAATTTCTTAAAATAGCATGATGCATGGCTATTAGTGATGAAGAATATATTGAATTCATGCTTTATTTTATAATATATTTTTCTAAATGAATTTAAATTTAGTTTTTTAATTTATATCTAATGATCTTAATTAATATGTATTAAGTGACTATACTGTAAACTACTAGGCACTTTATTATTTAATCTATAAAAATGCAGCACGCATGATTAATTATATTTTCAATTGCTTCAATAAGTAAAATTATTTCCAGAAATAATTTTAGAATTAAAAAATTAAGTAATAGTTATCAAGTATATTTTAAGAAATTATTTATTAGTATTAAAATTAAATTACGTTATATTATTACGGGTAAAACAGGAGTAACTGAAATTTTGTATTAATTTTTTTATTGGGAATTTTGATTCTGCAGGAAAAATTAAATATGTAAATTTTTATGTATTTTCTTCTGTTTTACATTTTTAAAAAGATATAAACGTTTTAACGTTTATTATTGTTAGAGTGCACTGCTA
Source organism: Habroteleia sp. ZL-2020 (assembly GCA_022817445.1). Taxonomy (NCBI): domain Eukaryota; kingdom Metazoa; phylum Arthropoda; class Insecta; order Hymenoptera; family Scelionidae; genus Habroteleia; species Habroteleia sp. ZL-2020. The sequence goes on from JABFPK010000268.1 coordinate 2,610, forward strand.
TTATTTACAGTAAGAGAGTGGAAAGAGAAAGCTGGTGAGTCTTCATGTCCATTTTTCTTTTTTTCCTCCTCTCTTTCTATATATCTTAGTAATTTATTTTTGTCTATCCTCTTATTTTGTTTTTTCTTTTTTTCTCTCACTACCTAATGATAATATTAACTATTGATTAATTACATATTTGTTACCATAAAATCCATATCTCAAATCAAGTTCCTGATTTTTGCATAGGTTGTATATTGAAGAAAATAGTAAATAATTTTTTTTTGTTACATCAAATTTATATATATATATAGCAATATTGAATAAATATATCAGCTCCCCTTGAATTATTATTTAAAGAGAAACTTCTCATAAATAATTTGACACAAAGTTTGAAACATTATATTATACAATAATAGTTACGTAAACATTAATCATCATGCTTGATTAAATTGGCTTCCCCGTAAATATTTTATTATATGTATGAAATAAAATATGTAGCATTATTTATTTTGAATATTTTAATGACATTAATTTTTATATTGCATAGGAATGAGTCCAGAGGAACGAAAAAAGTATGAAGCTGAGCTTCAAACAGCAGAAGAAAAGCATAAAAAACATGAACCAGTATGTAGATAATTAATAATAAATAATTTTATATCTATATAATTTTACTCTTAACTTTATGTATTAATTGTTCTGTGTAGTTACATCATCCTGGAAGTAAACAACAATTAGAAGAAGTTTGGGAAAAGAAAGATCAAATTGAAAATCAAAACTTTGATCCTCGACTATTCTTTTTACTTCACGGTATGTTAAATACATAACATATAGTCATATGTTAAAATATATTTTTTAAAATTTAAAATTTTTTCTTAAAACAATGCTTGTGGAAATTAATGTTTAACTTAAACATATGCAAGTAGAATGGATGAATGATAATTTAAAATTTAATATCAATGTACTTTATTTTTGACAAAGTTTTATTTACTTTTTTAATTTTCTTAATATAATTAATATTGTTGTAATTATAATATGATTTTATATACTTTAATTGTTATCCGAATATAAAATTTCTTTGTTTTGTATTAAAACAATATATATATTTTATAGATTTGGATGGAAATGGTGCTTGGGATCAGTACGAAGTTAAAGCATTGTTTACTAATGAATTAGATAAACTTTATGCAACTGATTCGCCAAATGAAGCTGATCTTGTCAAAAGAGCAGAGGAAATGGAAAGAATGCGTGAACATGTGTTTAAAGAAGCTGATCATAATAGAGATGGAGTTATAAGGCAATTTTTTTATAATTGTTAATAAAAAAGGCTTTCAAATAAATCTCACATATTTTTTATATGCACAGAATCTAAATCTGTAATCTCCACATACTCATAAGAACATAATTGAGTAGATACACTGTAGTTTCAAAATTTTTTTTTGTTTTTTTTTCAATTTGTTTCAAAAATTTATATTTGCATTTTATTATATATTGGTGCATTAACAACAGAAGTGACATCAAAATTATATATACAATTAATATTTTATTTTTTGACGTTTCATGCATTAGTCTCCTAATGGTATATAATTCATGTTTATATATGCAATTAACAATATAAAATGTGTATTAAATGCATTAGATAAATATATTGAATATTTAAGTTTTTTGCCTTATAATTAATTAAATAATTATTTTATTTACAGTTTTCAAGAATTTTTAGAAGAAACTAAGAAACCAAACTTTGAAAAGGATTCAGGTTGGGAGTCGTTAGACGATCAAAGGATTTTTACGCAGCAAGAATATGAGGCTTTTGAAAGAAGAAGACAAGAACAAGTAAAACAAATGATTGAAAAGGGAATTGTAAGAAATGTTTTATAATAACACTATCATAAACATCCAACGTGATATATCAATTTTATACATTAGTTTCTATTATTTATTATTAATAATTTTCCAAAGTTATTTAGTAAATTTTAAAATAGTATGTATTTCTTAAACTTATCTTATATATAAAAATATTATGTCATTTACTTTTGATGTATATATATATATACTCGCGGAAAAAAACGCACCACTTTAAAATTCACTAAAAATACCGAATTTTTGAAGTGGTATATCTTAGTTGAATATGATCCAAATTGGATGATACGTTAATCTCTGAATAGTTGGAAGCTTTCTTTTTACGGTCATATAAGTTATCGTGATTCAAAATCACTTCCGTCCTCGCCACCCCCCGAAGAAAAAGTGATGTCAAAAGTGTAAAAAAATGTCCAAATGTGCGCACTTGTACCGCATTAAAAACATTTTTTTGCTTGAATTGGATACCAGGGAGATAAAAATTTAATTTATTTTCCTTCCAATTACAAAAAAAGTAAAGTGTCTAGGATTTTGTGCGAAGTTATACATTTTTGAAATTTGTTAGCTTTTTTTTACGTTTCTGATTATAATTCGCTTGATTTTGGGAGAAAATGGATGAATTTTTGTGTTTTGACAACCTTAAACATTTCCCCTGCAGAATATTAGAGTTAAAATGACAGCCAATCCATTCCACCTCTTCGCCACGACATCCCCTATTCGCCATAAAAAAAGAATCTTAGACACGCAAGTCTGCTTCAACGGAGTTAGGGTGTTTTTAAATATTATCTTTTTGTTATTGAATTAGTTATTGAGTTAATATTCAGACGATTCTTAATTAATGGGAGAATACTACGTCAAATAAAAAAATAGTTTTAATGATTTAATTTTTTTTAATTTACGGAACTCGTTTTTTGTTTTTTCCTCAAAAACTAATTCCGTATTTACAGCAACAGTGCACAACAAAGATGTATGTTTTGCAAAAAAAATATTTTCCCAGAGTGAAAGAATCGTCTGATTATTTCAAACTAAATTTTTACGTTTTCATAAGAATTATATTTACAATCACCCTAATCTAGTAATTAACACTTGAACAACCACCTTAATCGACTATGAGTGTGATAAAGATTATTTATTTTAACAACTAAATAAAATAAATAAAATAACATCTAAATTCGCGTCGATCATAAGTATCGAAGAAAGTGCCGGTAGAGTTCACAAATTTGTATCATAATCTTTGAAATTTGAAAAAAAATGATTTTGAACTTTTTACTGTCGACATCAGCTTTACCCGATATCCACCACGAGGGGGCTAATAAATTTAAAAAATGTATAACTTCGCGCCAAAAATTCCTAGCCACTTGACTTTTTTGTAATTTGAAGGAAAATGAATGATGCTTATCGCCATATGAGTTATCCAATTAAAGCAAAAAAATTTTTTTATTGCGGTACAAGTGCGCAAAGTTGGACATTTTTTTACACTTTTGACATCACTTTTTCTTCGAGGGTGGCGGGGGGTGGAAGAGATTTTGAATTACGATAACTCATATGACCATAAAGAGAAAGCTTCCAGCTATGGAGAGCTCAAAGTATCATCCAATTTGTATCATATTGGATCATATTCAACTAAGATATATCATTTCAAAAATTCGGTATTTTTAGTGCATTTTAAAGTGGTGCGTTATTTTTTTTTTCGTGAGTGTATATATAATGTTATATAATGTTATATAATATATATAATTTTTTTCATTATTAGATTCCAGAACATCCAGGCTATCATCAAGAGGTGAGTTTGACCATTCACACATTATTATAAGAGAAAAATTTCATTAACTATAATATAAAAAAAATAATATTATTGTTTAATTTGTATTTAAAATTATACGAATGGAAAAAAATATTATTGAGAATTCACAATCATTTACTACACACGCTAATAAAAATTATTATAATTTTCAATTATAAATAATTTAACATTACTTTGCATATAAAATAAAATTGTATTTTAAATATTATTTTTCGTTGTAGTACCCACCACATGGAGCTCATTCTGTAGGGCAAGGTGTACCTTTATCTGGTTCGCCAAATGTTTACTATCCTCATCAAGATGCTCCGCCAAACACACAATATTATCAACAACAGCATGTGCCAGAAAATTACCAAGGTCAAGTTCCACCACAATATTATCAAGGGCAAGACCACCATAATCAGATACAACAACAAATTCATCAAGGACAAGTTCCACAACAACAAATTCCATTGCAAGCTAATCATCAACAATATCCTCAAGGTCTTCCACAACATCAGAGATTATCTCAACAACAACCATATCAACAACAGCCTCCACAGAATCAACAACAGCCTCAACAAAATCAACAACAGCCTCCACAGAATCAACAACAGCCTCTACAAAATCAACAGCCTCCACAAAATCAACAACAGCCTATACAAGGTCAACAACAGCCTATACAAAACCAACAGCCTTTACAAAATCAACAACAGCTTTTACAAAACCAACAGCAGCCTTTACAAAATTATCAGCAGCCTCCACAAAATCAACCTAATTTAAATATTCCAAATAAAAATCAGGATAGTCAACTGAATCACATTAAAACTCAAAACATAGTAAATAACATTCCAGTTGCTGCCAAAGTTTAAATAAAATAAAGGTAACCTTATCTTTAATGCAATATATATTACATTGAAATAATAATGAATTTAGTATTTAATTCAATATCTATATATATTTTACAGAGAAAAATGATACATTTTTTAATAAAATGGAAACATCTTTAAAATTGTCTTTAATGCTAATATCATTATAAAATTGTTTTTATATAATTTATGTACTATACAGTATAATAAAACTTAAACGTTTGTATTTTAAAAATTTTAAAGTCTGATTAGCATTTTTAATGTTAAGGATCGAACAATATATGAGCGATCAAATTGTATTCGCATTGACTTTTAAACTGTACAAATGTAGCTATATTTGAAAATAAACTACTTCATTTTAATTTAATGTGTTGCATTTATTTGGTAACAAAAATACGATCATTTTTAATCATCATTAATGCGATGTTTCACGATTTAGTAGATAGTCTTCAAGAATATGTTTTAATGGATATTTGTAAATAGATATAAATCATTTTACTTCAAATCAATATCCCCTCTCATTATGTAAGTTCTATTTGAATCTTAATTTCCGAAATTCTTATGAAATACAAGCAATTCAAGAAACAATCGTATAAACTTTATTACTTTTAACCACTCGTTTTAGTTGCATTTTGAATACCATAATTTAATAAAATAATAAAAGAAAATGTTTACGTTAAATTAAAATTATGCAATGTTCAGAATATAAAAGATAATTCAAATTTTCTATGTAATAGTACAGAAAGTTAATTTTACTTGACTTTACTTAATATATAAAAATGATTTTAATATGAAAAAGTATAAAATGAATTTATAAAAAAATAAAATAAAAATATCAACATTTGAAATAAAAATATGTTTTAATTCAATAAGATGCATTCGACCCACATAGACACTCATTTTATATTTAAAAGGATTGAATAAAACTTTTATTCATTAATAAAATAAACGATCTAATTTATGATCACATTAAATATAAAGTTAACACAAGTTTAAGAAATCTCTTTTGTGTTATTCATTCATACTTGAAATAATACTGAAAATTTTATAATTAAAATTGCATATGTAAGAAAGGCCTTGAGCAATAATAATATTTCATCAATGCTCTATTTATTTTATATCTTTAGAATTTAAATGTAATACAAATAAACATGCAAAGAATTAACATCATTATTTGAAATATATGCAGGATATGATTAATTCTATTATAATTATACAATGACTTTATTAATAAAATTGGTTTTAATTGAATGATACACATGAAAACATTTTTATTGCATAATATTTTTGTATATTAAACAATTAAATCAATATTTTACATATATAATATTAATTGAATAAATTATTTATTTAAAAATACTTACATAATTATATATTATATATTACCATGATATTTGGAATATTAATTAAAAATAAGAACGCAAATATATTATTCAAACAAAAACAAATTATAACAATATATCGAAAAATTAGATTAAATGGGTTTGATTTAAATTGTTACTTTAAATGAATATTCAGGGAAATATTCTACGCAATATTGACTTATAAAATACATATTGATACGATTCTTATTTAAAAAAAGAAACTACGAATTGTGAAGTCGAACTAAAAATTACAATATAATAAAAATTAATAAAAAAAAGTTTATTATATGACTGAGAATATAATTAGTTTATAAACAACCGTTAAAATTAATTGTAATGGGTAATTTTTTCGCTTGATTGCAAATATTTCCAGCCAATGAGAACCAAAATATAAACATATTTGACCCGTTTTATATATCCTAAGACTTGAAGGTTTTATTCTAAAACTGAACAAAAATATTTGAAGATATATTATTTGATTCCACATAAATTGGATTACTTTGTAAATGCTAGTTAAAACTAATAAAATAATTATAAATTTAATTTACTGTTTATTTATTGAAAAATATATATTGAACAAAAAAATAGATGAAATGTTTCTACTTTTATTGGATTTCATTTACCGCGAATAACCTTCAAAACAATAAATCTAAAGTGAAAGAACCACAAAGAAAGTTATAAAACGGAATTGGTGCCAGCAGGGAAAGAGTGCGGGAAGGAAGAGTGAAACGTCCATATTGCAATGTTTATTTTTCATTTAATATTATTGCATACTGTTTATGTTAGTATATTACTTAGGTATACGTGCCAAGTAGCAACTTAAATGTATGATTGCGTGATTCTGTTTGTTCGTCCGCGCGCGTACGGCTCGGTAGGTAGGTAGGTAGATAATGTACGCTTACTTCATTATATATAGGGTGTATTTATAGGTATAGCATAGTTTCGGTAGAACGTCACCTTAAGAGCTACTCGGTATAATAAATAAAACGAATTAACGGGTGGCGGTTTTCCGTAGGGTAGTATCTGCTATTTCGCTTTGTCACGCGCACAATCGCTCGCGTCGTCCTCTCATCATCTTATTCTCTGCAATTCTCACTCACACGCTCACGCACAAATATCTAACGCTCGCGCACGCACACGAGAAATGTTTTTTTCTTCATCTACTTTTCCATTTTCTTTATCCGCACATCTACTCTCTTCATCATCTTCCTCTTCAACTACTTCATCTACTTCTTTATCGTCGTCATCATTATCATATTCTTTTTCATCTTCTTCTCTATTGTTTTCTCTTGCTCTCCCTACTCCTTCACGTTTGCTCTTAGCTACGATTTTAGAGGCAAACTTCGAAACTGTACATGTTCTGTTGATGTCGTTTCGAAACGTCACCTTTGTTATTGAATATTTGACGGCTACGTACTGGGCTACCGTCATTATAAGCGCGTCTCATTCAAGGAGTCGGCCCAGGTAACTCAAACAACCAACCAGCTTATAAACGCAAATATTCGTCGAAGATACACAATTGCCCACACGAGTGAGCGAAGAAATATATTCTATGTAAAAAGCCGCTGCTCGCCTCAAGAAACTCGCCTTCAAATTTCGCGCTCGTTGCTTCGGTTCGTTGGCGCTGGCGTCCATTTTGAAATTGGAGGCCAATTCAAGAGGACGCCAGGGACGTGTCGAGGCCGGCGCTTTGCGAGAGAGAACCAAAACTGGAGGAAGATTCACAAAGGCCACGACCTCGTTTTAGGAGCTTGTTTCCGGGCGAACGCGTCGGAAAATAAATAAAACAAATTGAAAGGATAAAAAATATTTATATGTATGTATAATATAATACAAATATGATAACGCACCAAAAAACAACGTTTCACCGCGCGTAGTCCCTATGTATATACAAGAATGCGTCGGGTACAGAAGAAGCGCGGGAGAAGCCGCCTGACTTTTTCCGCGCTTGCTTTTGCGGTATAAGAAATAAGGATGCGCATTGTTTCGGCTTTCGTTCGTCCGATACTTTTATTGACAATTAACATAGACGCAGTCGAAACCAATGTATTCAGCTCCCCGAGAGAAAGACGCGAACAACGGTCGCCGGTCTTTCTGTCCGGTCTTCGTCCTTGTTGTGTCTTCGTCGATACGGTTCACCTCGCGACCTCTTCGCTTTTATTAATTATTATTGTTGATTTGAATTATTGGTTGTTTTTGACAAGTTTTGTTCTCTTCGTCGTGCACGATCGCAACGGTACGCCAAAAAAAGCGAGGAGTAAACAATTTGTTCGATTGGTTATTACAGAAAGAGTTGTGTGGCTGACTTAGCTAGGAAAATGACGCGCGTCCCTCGAAGACGTAACGGACACGTCGCGTCCAACGAACGAGGATTCAATTGACCGCTTCGGATTGTAGCTTGAAGGAGAAATTTCATTGCGGTTTTTGGGTCGCTAGGAAGATAAACAATGAAGCATACTTGCCGTCAACTTTAAAGAAAAACCAGTCTTTTTATTTTCCCTTTAAATTTGAAGCAAGAATTTAATTAATCGTTGCTAGATATGGGCATGGGATTACTTTGGTAATCATTAGTTTGCAATCGTCAATTACGTTCGACAATTTGCAATTCATTATAATTTAATTAGCAGTTGCGTTTGTTATTCTCGTAATATTTAAGTAATAATTAAGTCTGTAATTCAGAATTGAAAAATTCAATTACCGCAGGGTATAGAATTGTAATTATTTGTTGCATTTCATTTTTTCAACTCAAAAAGCGTTGTTGATTTGCAATTTATTTTGTACCCTCGCGTTTGCAAGAATTTAGAATAAATATAATGTCCTTGTTGTATTTACACGTTTGCTGTACAAGTGCGATATTACAATGTCAAGATCACACCTTTCAAAGCTAATTTTGAATACGAAGAAAGTTTTTTGCCATTTAATAAATAATCTATATTATAAAATAAATATACATTGCATTATTTATTCCGAGGAATATCTATTTTTAATATCTACAAAATATAAAAAGAATTTAAACAATGGTAAATAAAATCTAAAAACCAGTCTTTGACTTTCGTATCATAAATATATTCCATATATAAAAATATAACGAATATATATCAATCATATATCACAAATTTGTCTAGATCACTTTGTCAATTTTTCTACGAATTTGATTCGTAATTTTTGAATCCAAATGGAAACCAAAGGAAATTGTTTAACTGCTAATTTGCAACTAGCGACGAGAAATGAACAATTGCAAATGATAAACGCGGGATCCACGATTCGCCGACATTGCTGACCGCAACGAAATCGAGCCTTCTAATTGAATATAATTTTGAAGATCGTTACAAGTATTGAAATTTGTATTTTCGCCGTGAGAAAGACAAATTTATACATTGCCGATAAGAAAAGATAACACAGGCTGCCGCTTTCCTATTACACTCTTCATGTTTTTTACGGCCGTTAATGAACACGGGTGCGCAGTTTGTTGCCAAAAGTACCCAGAGGTAACCCTCACATTTATTTATATATGTATATATATATAAATTTATATCATATATCTATATATATATACCTTTTAATATATATAATATATCCCATATTTTCTATCAATAATAGTGTATAAGATACTTTTCTTGTTCACTTATACTTTAAAAATGTACTATATAGGTGTTTTTGCATTTTTTCTTCTTCGTTCTTTTTCTTGCATCATAAAACACGTCAATATCAAAATGTGGAAACGAAATTTCCGAAGCACATCCTTTTTAATTGTTCTGTCTTTATCATTGTCGTCTTAATTCGAAATCGAACGAAAATTATTGGGTTACATAATTCTCTAACGAGACTTGCCATTCAGGGTATTACCGATGTGGATGGATCCAAAACAGAAATTTTGCCGGACATTGCGCGTCGTTAATCTCGCGCGTAATTTTTCTTCGCAGTTCTTAATCTTTTTTTTTTTAGTTTCTGACATTCACTCGATGCACACGCACACTCATGTGATCAGTTTTTTACGGATCTGTTGCAGGCTTTCGAAAAATATGATTTTGTACAACGCAAAAGCAACGATTATGTACAATTTTTACAAAATACTCGTCGAATTGGGCCGAAAAAATGAATGCAGAAAATAGATGCGTTATCTTACATTGAACTTGAAATTTTGTCATTTTCTTTTTTTTTTTGGTTTAAAAAATGTACAAAAATCGACAATACGTGCCTTGGAGAACAATTATGCAAATCCAAAACGACCCACAACATATCTACAAAAAGAAAACAATCAAACAATTTGGAACGGCGAAAAATTTTGAATGATTTGTTCATTTACAAGTGGTCACGATCTACGGGACACCTTTCTTAATTTCATCTTTTTTTCGTTTGGAAGGCACTTACTACTTTTTTCTTCATTTTATACAATATTTAATTTTAATCTCATCCATTCATATGTACGCACACTCTGTCATGCTCTCACACTTTCTATCAATTTTTCTCTCTTTCTTACTTCCGTAATTAATTATTCACTTTTTACAACACGTGTTTTTTTCTCGTCTAACCGCTCATTTTTGTCTCTAATTATTTACTTAGTCATTTTTGAACACATTATATGCCTAGATCATAAAAAAGCTTCATCCGAGATCAGTATTCATTTTTCATTATTTTTGAAAATAAAAAATAGATAAATAACGCGATTTCTGTATACGTATACTTTTTTAAAGAACTCCAAAGACAGTCCTATTATCTCACTTTAATGTTTCATCAACGACGACTAGCCACGAACGATCGTTTTTGACAAACTTATATTTTTTATCTATGTATTTTTAAAGTACAATTTATACTTTCTTACGTCGTCACAAAAACATTTGTATCAAGAATATTTTTATCTTCCGCGAAAATTGTAGTCTCTCTCTCCCGACTAAAAACGCGTGCCCCCATTTCATTTTTTTTGTAATTACGAGTATCCAAAACATCCCTAACGCAACGAAAAACAATCGACAATTACTTTTCCGTTTTTTTCAATACCGTTACTTACGAAGGCCACTTCGAATATTTTACTTTTTTTGTGTATGTCTCTTTTTACATTTATGAGAGGTCTGAAATCCGAGACCAGCAATTTTACGCAGGAGGCATTTACGGCAATCAATAATTCATAAAGTAAAATGTTTTCAAATATACGTCATAAAAACACGAGCAGTTTTGAAATTGAATCTCTCTCACACACAATAAAAGAAATAGAGACATCGAAAAAGAAAAATAGAACTCATACAAAATTGTTTAAAATCGACGAAGGCCTCGTGTGTCGTGTGCGATTTTCAGAAAATCGACTATCGAAAAAGCGTAAACGGGAGAGATCGTGCGTAGCCTTATAAAATTTTGAAAAATAGCATACTTTTATATCTTTTTCCTTTCGCTTAAAAAAAGAAGCACCCATGACGTCGTCATCTAGCCCTTTTGTTCGCCTTCTCAAGTCTGCACATTCAGCACACACGTACTCAGACACAATCACACACACGCACAGTAATTCATTGTCGATTTTATTTATCGCGAATCTGACTCCTCCTTACCTAAACCTTAGAATTTTTATACTTGGCATACCCCAAATATGGCAGGAAGGCAATCATTACGTTTCGTAACGTACAGCGTTTTTCATTCATTTTTTTTTTTCATTTTATCGTCACTATATAGTGTAGTATCTTTTTAAAAATTTGTTCGCCTATCTGTTCGTCTTTTGTTTTCAACTTCGAAACACCTCTTTAACAATCGTCGCTCATTCACAGATTAATTTTATATGAAATTTTATTTTGTACATTTGCGCTTCTGCAATTAAGTAGCATTATTACTTAAATTATTGTAACGCCATCGTACGTCCATTGTCGATAATATTGATATGGAAAACCGGATTTGTCAATCATCTGTTGTAGGATCAATTTGTTGCGCATTGAAATTGTATATATAGGTTAATACAAATAATTTGAATAAAATGACGAACGGAACAGTTGCATCATGTGAAAAAGTTTCGTTTCATCGAATCGCATGTAATTACATGATATTGTGTAGTTATTTTTATAAATGTACGATGCAAACAGATTAAATTATAGCGATTTTTCGTCTCATCGCTTCGTCATCTCACAGCTGTACATTTAGAATAATACAGGAAGACTGGTGGAAACTATAATATTTCAGAGAACGCAAATTATCATTCAGCAAGCAAATTTCATGACCTATGCGTTATATAAACGTACTAGTTTTATTATCTGATAAAAGAAACAATTATTCTATCTTTTCGGTCATTATGTAAGTGTTCCACATTTATATTAAATGCATTGGCAATAAGGAAAATAGTACATTGTGCTTTATAATTTACATTCGTAGTTTTCATTAAATTTGGAATAACAGATTCATTGAGAATTAACTAAAAACATTTTATTTTTAGCTTTAATAA
>JABFPK010000269.1:0-17262 GCA_022817445.1 Habroteleia sp. ZL-2020
CTCTGTAAAAATACACGCATAATATGCCTGTTCTCTCTTCCTCTCTCTCTCTCTCTCTCTCTCTCTCTCTTATCATCATTCCTTTTTTATATCTACCAGTTCGCAAATATCTTTAATATTATGAAGTGAAGAACAATGCAAATACGTTCATATAGTTAGCTAATTTATGTCATAGTTGAATTTGCCACACAGTATTTCATATTCAATTTAATTGAACTAAATACTAAACGTTTAAATAAAATATTGTATTTATTTCTGTATTTATCTAAGTAATCATTTTATTAATGTTGTACATCGAAATTGCCATTGTTCATTTCGTTGTGTAGATTCATTAACTTATACTTGTTAAGTAGAATGATTCACCGTCCCTTATCTAATCGGAGTATTGGGAAAATGCTTTCAGCGTCTATGCACGTGCCTTTTATTTCTGCTGCAACCTTTTGATGTTTTTTAGAATATGGGTCTATGTTGTCTTGCCCTTCCTTAGACCAGCAAAGGATGACTTCGAAGGAACTTACGCCTAATGAGGTGAGTCAGGCTGTTGATTCCAGCAGCAATCATGCTGGTTCCTTCGCTGAAAATATGGCACTGTCCAGGCACGACGTCGCCCTTGACTCCGACATATACTGGGAAATGAATTACCACGAAGCTGCTATTTATTTAGAAGTGAGTATATTTTGCAGTGAAGTTAAGTATCGTAATTACTTTCAGTATTATATAATATTAAGGTATAGTTTATATCATAAATTTGAAATTATTGCACATAAAAAATATATATTGAAAGAATTGACTAAATTATAAAGAAGTTTTTAGAATTATAATGTATTAATTAAGGAATATATAATTATAATTATTAATCATTTTTATTTGTTTAACCAATGAATTTTAACTTATTACATTATTGTGATAATAGTTATTTCTTATAAAATGTGCTATTACAATATCATTTTGTACAAAGATTTGTAAAAAGTGACTAAATTATTAAAAAATATAAATATACACTTATTAATAATTATTAATGTAACATTTCCAAAGAGTTTAATAAAAAAGTTATTAATATTTTATAAATTTATTAAATCGTGTAATAATTCTTCATTTCAAACTTCATTTTCATGCTTTATTTGATTAATTTATATAAAACGTTTTATTTCTAGGAAGGCAGAAATAATGAAAAATTTGACTCTCATCCCAGGCATCCGGAAGATTTGCCAGCTTACCTATTAGTGCATAATAATTGGTATTACGGGCTTGATTTACTGACTTCGCTAATTTTATTGGCCTTGGCTTTTGTTGAAGAGCCAGCAGTTCCTTTATTTAAGGTATATTATTTTTATTTTTTTATTATAATTTAAAAACTTTGTTTATTTTTTAGTTTATAAAATTAATGATTAATTCGATATTAATTTAAAGCTACCAGTTTGGGCACATGGAACAATTGAATTATTAGCTTTAATTTCAATTGGTATAGAATTAGCATTGAAATTACGATGGATTGGATGGCATACTATGCTGAAACATAAAAGAACTATGCTTAAAGTAAGAAATTATCTATTTAACTTTCTGTATTTATCTTTTCATAAGATACAATTTTTATAATTATATGTGTATAATATATACAGTGTATCACGTTGGTCATCATGTTCATTGAAGCTCTAACAGTATTGGCTCGCCAGTCATCACATTTTCGTGTGACGCGAGCTCTTCGACCAATATTTCTAGTGGACACTAAGTATTGTGGAGGTGTTAGGAGATTTATAAGACAAATTTTACAAACTCTTCCACCAATTTTGGATATGCTTGGTCTTCTATTGTTCTTCATTCTTACCTACATGGTTCTAGGCTACTTTTTATTTAATGAGATGAACAAAAATTTCGCAACTCTCCAAGATAGCTTTGTCAGCCTCTTCGTTTTATTAACGACTGCAAAGTATTTAATTAGTTGAATTCAAATAAAATTAAATTGTTTCTATAGATTGTAGAAAAATTATCGATTTGGAAAAAATCGAAATAGTTTTATAATAACTTTTACATAATATTTTGATCAAAATAAATACTTGAAGAAATAAATATTTACAAATATTTTAAGATTTATTTAAAAATTATTATTCCAGAAATAAATCTAAATAGTAGATGTCCAATTATTTTAAATATTTAATTTTTCTATAATATATATAAACAAAAACTAGACAATATATATATATAAATATATATAACATATTCTTTGCAAAATTTATATTAATTAAAATTTTTAATATATCCCATTTGTTTTAGTTTTCCTGACGTTATGATGCGATCATTTTCTAAAAACAAATGGTACGCCATTTTCTTTATATCGTATTTATGTACAATGTTATATGTTATGATGAATCTCATGTTGGCCGTCGTGAATGAAACATTTACAACAGCAGAACGTGATAAGTTCAAAAAATTATTTCTTCACAAAAGAAAAGCATGCCAACATGCCTTCAAATTATTGGTTTCAAAACAGCATCCCGATTCTATGACTTTTCGTCAATTTGAAGGACTTATGCGTTACTATGCTCCTCATAGATGTATGTGGGCGTATATTATACTTTTTCGTTAAAATTATAATTGGTTCCAATTAATCTTGACATAAATTAAGAAAAAATTTGTGTAACAATTATATTGTTTAAACGAAAATTGTTTTTGTAGGTGTTAAAGATGTAGTGCTAATGTTTCGCCATATGAATTCATCTGGCACTGGAGCTCTTACTATTGAAGAATTTCTTTCCTTGTATGATACGGAAATACTTAATTGGGAACCGCAGTACTCCAATATTCCATGGTATAGTACATCATGGCAACCATTTCAATATTTATGCCAAGGCGCACGCACTCTAACAGAATGGAAATATTTTGAACATTTAGTTTGTAAGTAAATGTTATATTATAAACTTATTATTAAGATCAATAATTATGATGTTAGGAATAGTATTAATAGTAATTAACAAGAACACTGCTCGTTAAAATTAATTTATTTTACGATCTTTCTGTACCTTTATCGGGTAAAAATCTGTTAATAAATACAATATGGTAACGTTGATAAAAATATCAAAACACTATGAACAATTACTGTGTAGTTAATTAATAATTACTAATTTCTGTGAAAAAAATGAATGATGTATATTAAAGAGCTCTGAGTTCTTTGCATATATTATATTTTGCGGTATTTATTTGACAAGTACTTTTCAAATGCAAATGCTATAATACACAAGTATATAATTTAATGAATGACAAAATTAATATATTAATTATGTTCCAAGAATTACCAGATGTTTTATACGATTTATTTTGAAATACATGTATAAAATATATAGTTTTTTAAATTTGAATTGTATAATCAAGATTATTTTTTATTAAAACCTTAATATATCATATTTAATCAAATTGATTCTTTCAGATACAATTATAATAAGCAATGCATTATCAATGATGTTTAGATTATTTGAAACTTATGAAAATCGGCATGTAGCTGCGCATGCATTTGCTGCATGTTGGGATACTTTATTATTCGGCGGTTGTAAGTTTCAGAGAAATTACATTTTTAAATAAAATGCTGTTTTAATCATTAATAGTAATACTCTTATACTGGTTTTTTAGTATTTATCGCAGAGTCTTTAACTAAAATTCTAAGTTTAGGACCAAGAAGATATGTGAATTCCGGATGGAATCTTTATGATTTTTGTACATCCATTATGACCGTTGTAGCAGCATGTATAATCACACTTTTTCCCAACTGTGTTGTTTTCGTAGTCTTCCGACCACTTCGAACTTTGAGATTATTCAAAATAAAGAAACAGTATCGAGATGTTTTTGGCACTTTAGTTATTCTGACGCCATTAATGTGCTCAACTGCAGTGGTAATGCTTGTGTTGTATTATTTTTTTGCTATTATTGGCATGGAACTTTTTGCGGGATACGATATGCGAAACTGTTGCAAGTAATTATCATGCATTATTATATACAAAATTAAATAATACAACCATATTAATCATATTTATAATAAATTATAAATAATAATAAATTATTTACTATCAAATTTTATTTGATAAAGTACTTTTGTTTTAAATGTTTTGGCAATTAAAACAGTAAAGATAATTCAAATTACATTATTAGAAAAATTAAAAATAAGCTTATGTATAATTATATTTATGTAAAGTTAAACCTTTTATTAAGCTTCAGATATATATATAAGTACTTTAAGTATAGCATATGAATATATGTTAATTGATAATTGTTTTATAGAAATACAACGGTGGAAGATTTTTATAAATATTCCGAAAATTTAACGTCGTCGTTGGGTTATTATTATTTAAACACGTTTGACAATTTGATGGCTAGTGGAATTACATTATTTGAGTTAACTGTAGTTAACAATTGGTTTATTTTAATGAATGCCTACACAGTTATGGTTGGTCGATATACTAGAGTATATTTCATGGTTTTTTATCTTGTAACCATGATTGTATTAACAATCGTCGTATCTAGTTTCTTAGAAGCCTTTAGATTCAGGATTCAATACAAGCGGTCTACATCTAAAAGAGATGGTAAATTATAAATTTCCCTTAGCATAATTTTATGTTCGTTAGAGTCGTTTTCATTTTAATGAAAGACATTTATATTATGTTATATATTATACTATCTATGTTACATTATATGATAAAATATCGTTAGATGTTTTTGTCAAAGTAAAAAAGAAAATTATATATACATAGAATCAATAACATATCTTGAGTTAGTAAAATGTATACATACATAGATCTATATATTAATCATAAAATTTATAATATAACTAAAATATTATTGTTTAATGTTTAGAGGAAAAAATGTTACACGAAGAAGTTAATGTGACATGGGATGATCTTCCAACTATGGTACAAAATTTTCATGTTTTAGAACAATTACGTTCGGCTTTCATAGTTGGGGTAAGTCCAGTAAATAGAGCATATTTTTTTCAATTTTAATTATTTAATAATGTCGCTTTTTTCTTATAGGGAAATACTACATATATAGGTTCTCGACCTCGAACGAGGGAAGTTTTGCAAAGAAGAATGTATGTTCATGAAATATGTGAATGGCTTGCAGAAGCAAAAATGAAAGAAAGACAAATTAATACTGTCGTTGAGTCAAGACTCGATGAAGAGATGAACGGTTCAGAACATGGAATGCTTAATGGTCTGTCTTTACATCAACGTAGCAATCTTGCTTGATATTTTTAACATACGTATGTACTTAAATTAAGTATACGTATTTGTATAAATAGATTCGCAATTGAAAAATTGACCTAAATTTTGTACTAATGTTAAACAGTTAATTGAAAAATGCAGATTTTTCCATTGTATTTTATTAGGAAATTCTATATAATTCTAAATATGAATTAAAATATAATTTAATGTCAATGAAAATTTATCATTTTATATTTAATTAAATTTGATTGAATTTTAATATGCAATTGTTATTAATTTTAAAGATATAAAATTATATATACAGGTAGAAAAGTTTAAATTAATACTATGAACTATAGTTCATGATTTGTAATTGATTTTTATGAAATAACTAATATTTGATATTTTTTTACTTTTGAACACCAAATAAAATGAAAGTAAAATGTAGAGTACCTAATTATAATTATTTACCAAAAAAATGAAATGTATAAAAAAATATACTTACATTAATTTATTATTCAGCTATTCATCTATATGGAACGTTTGTCTTAGTTTTTATATTTTTTAAGTTACACAATCAAAATTTAATAAAAAACAATGGTTAGGATATTTTATATATTTACAAATATTTGTCTATATTTGTATTAAATTACAGCTAAGTTACTTATTGAAAATATTTATTTTAAATTCTCTTCACTTGTAAGAAATGCTCTTCTTGTATATGTGGTACATGCTACGTTATTATGTTAATAAGTTATACAATTGATTAGTATATAAATTATTTGTTAAAAACGTTTAATGATAATTATCTCATCAAAAATGTACTTTGTCTACGTCAATGCTCTAACATCAAGATTATTAATTATTTTAACAATTATTAATTTAATTTTATTTCAATTTTTAAATTAAAAGGATATTGAAAAAAAAATATATCAATGTATCAATCAAATGTGAAGAACAAAATACAGTACAAGTAGAATAGTTTATTGCAAAACAGTAATACTACACCATTAAAGATCATATATAAATATTTGTAAAAATAGAAGTTCAATATAATAAAAATTGGTAAATAAATTGCCTTTTCAGGAACGATGAAATTTTTTTAAATCAGTATTTATTTAACGTTTTCGGCCAACGGCCCTCATCAAAACTATAATAATTTTTCAATAAAAAAACAATAGAAATGAATAATATAAAAATGATTTACAAACAAAACAGTTCATGTCAAAAACATAAAATCTATTTTTTATAACGGAAAACAATTATTTCTTATTCGAATTCCGAAATTCAAAACAATAGCTGAGTTATTACATCACATATCAGAATATCTCAATCACTACAATATAAACAGCTAATACAATGAGATGTAGTCAACTGTCTAAATTTTAATAAGTGAGTTTATAAACTTTATTTTTAAATTTGTTTTAATTGTTTGCATTTATAAACAAATTTTTTTTTGAATAAGAAATAATTGTTCCGTTCTAAAAAATAGATTTTATGTTATTGCAATGAACTTTTTTGTTTTTTAATAATTTTTATGTTATTCATTTCTATTGTTTTTTTATTAAAAAATTAATATAGTTCTGATGAGGGCAGTTGACCGAAAACGTTAAATAAATACTGATTTAAAAAAATTTCATCGTTCCTGAAAAGGCAATTTATTTACCAATTTTTATTCGAAAAGATGAGAGGAACAGTTCAACTGAATTTTTAGAAGTTCAATATGTTGACAATTCTATTTTTTTTATTGTAGATGTATAGTAGTTCCACATAAATTCATGTGTATTTAATGTTAGAGTATCTTGAATGTTTCATTTATATGTAATATTTTAGATTTTTATTTTTCATTAATAAAAGAATTATATTACAATTTTTCACAATACTATAATGATGATCCGACCGACATTCATTTATGCTAAATCATGAAGACATGCAATTTTGTTTTATCATTTTGTATAATACATATACATAATTTACATTATAGCAAACTAATGAATCGCATATAAAAATATAACAATAGTTATTTAATAATTAAAGAGTTAACAATTGTTTAAGTTTAATAATTTGAATTTTGTTGTGTCATACGATAGAAAAATATAACAGAAAAAGCCTCACAGCCATTGAAGATAACAATAACATAATTTGAATAGTTCATTTCATTTATTCACATTTTATAGAATTATATCTTTGCTAATATGTTTAGGCTCGAATTATATTTTGATGTTAATTTTTTAAATTAGCAATTATTATTTACAAAATAACTTTTTAAGTTATTAATATTAAATTTTACCAATTAAACAGTTGTAATTATTCATTTTTAAAAACGACTTGCATAATAATCAAATAAAATTTTTTTCATTTGTCTTCCATAAAAGCAGTTACAAATTTATATAATTGTTGATATGTATTATACATTTTAACATACACTGCTTTTTCATATAAATCAATATTTATAGATAAACATTTTATACTAAATACATTTCATTGTTATAAATTTTATTATTACATTAAGGTACAATATTATAAAATTGATATGTATTTCGCATGAACAAGTATCTTACAGTAAAATAGTGTGATTTCGCATTAAGTTTATAGCGTTGAACTTAGATACTTTTAAAGTATGCATTTAATACATTAACATATTTATATTTACTTTTATTTTTACTAAAAAAGTTTATACTAAATATTGTTAAGAATACATAATACGATCGATCCAATCATAATTAATTATTAATATTTGTTATAGATCAAATAAAAATGAATTTGTTGACTCATGTATTTTACAAATAATTGTGTACAGAAGCGATTATATAATATTGTGTTTCTGATGAGTACTTTAAATAATAATAAACGTTTATTTATAACTCCATCTTGCATTATAATTTGCAATTATTAGTGATCAACATTTTTCAATATGAACAATGTGATATTGTTATCGAAAAACTAATACATTTTTTTTATAATCAAAACGTAACGAATAATATTTAATTTATATATATTTTTTACAAGGATATGAATGGAGTGTTAATTTATGTTATTTGTGAACATGATATTTTTATTCATAATAAACCTAATTAATTTATAGTTATAATATAGTTATAATTATAATTTATAGTATCATATATAGCCTCAGAAATAAAATATAAGTAATAAAATTGTACTGAAAGCATAGTATCTGTATATATATTTAAACATAATTAATATTTCTTTATAGCACTTGATGTTTAAATTATATATATGGCAAAAATAAATTAAATATAAATAATTTTTATCTTATATCTTATACAGATCCTATGTTTCTATTGTTAATAGAACAGCAATAATGCTTTTCTTAATCTGAGTTTTGTAAATAAATTTGTCAATGATATTTAATAAAAAAAACATCGTAGCTGTAATATTATCTGTAAAGCGAGTAATATGTTTTTGCCATCGAAATATCTTATTGATAATATTTTAATTTATTTTACCTGAAGTATTTAATTTTTGTTAACAGCTTAATAATTATTTGTAATATCAAAGTTAATTTCACTATAAACGCTTGTAAAAAGAAACGTAAATAATTGTTATAATTTATCTGTTTATTGGCGAAATTAACTTCAATTTCACATAAAATTGTTCATTTTTATAATATTATTTATGTAATTGATAAATTTGTGTAATTTTATGTAATTTATTAAATTGTATATTATACTTTACATGTAAAATATTTGTAATGTAAGATGATTTATACTGAAATTAAATTTGCGAATATTGTACATTTTATCATTGTAAAATACATAATAATCTGAAGTATATTATATATGTGTGTTCTCATTTATTCTAATAAAATAAAAAAAATGTTTGTAAAACATTGATTTAGTAAATGAAAGTTGATTACCCTTTTAATACAATACAATGAATATTTGTTTCTGTTTTCAATAAATTTAAGTTTATAAACCTAGAAAAATCAATATAAAAATATTAATTTTTAAATAATTTAATATTATTTAATAAAAAATATCTATTAATTGTGTGAATGGAATTCTGAAGAATTAAATACAAAATGTTTTGCATTAATAATATCTGTCATCTACTTTTGCTCATTAGGAGTGACATTTGTATATATCAATTTATAATACCATATAGTATTTTTCAAGAATGAAATAGAT
Organism: Habroteleia sp. ZL-2020; assembly: GCA_022817445.1. Taxonomy (NCBI): domain Eukaryota; kingdom Metazoa; phylum Arthropoda; class Insecta; order Hymenoptera; family Scelionidae; genus Habroteleia; species Habroteleia sp. ZL-2020. The sequence goes on from JABFPK010000269.1 coordinate 9,335, forward strand.
GGAATTTATTTATTGAATAAATATTATTTTAAGATAGGATTACTTTTGTGCTTGTCATATTTATAAATATGACGTAAAATAATCAACTTTGTTCTAAATATTTGATTAATTTGTATTTTCATAGATCTGTAAATATTTTTTTTACGAATGTAAAATAATTTAAAAAACTAAAGTAAAATTATAATAAATTACATTGCAGTGTACAATTTAAGTACATAATTATATTATTTAAATATAATTAAAGAATGAACATTAAAAAAATCATATATTTTCATTATCGATGTCTGTTAACAGGGCTTCGCAAAATCTCCTGTACAAACAGATGTCCATATACTATCTAATCAAAAAATAAGCACAATAAGTAACAAAAGCTACCCAATGACTAGCGAATCCGAATTGTGACCATTTTTCAATGGTGTGGCTATAACTGTATCCGGTTTCTTGAAGTTCTGATGTATCGAACATAAGCCCTAAATAGGCTAAATGGAAAATCGATAACATCGAAAATGCAATATTAATCATTATAACCCACCAACAATTATATTTTCTCGAATGATTACATTTATTTCCCGTACAAGATTTTGATGTGACGCAAGCGTCAAACACTTCCGATAATAGCAATCTTAACTGAAATTCAATGTAAGTATAAAATCCGAGGCTCAGCAAAACTGCTGCCAGCTGAAAGTTAAAGCCGTGTAGTAAGGAAGATGCCAGATATGTTGTCAAAACAGCTCCAAAACGTCCAAGTTGCCTTCTTGCTGGTCTAAATACATAGGACTTTAACCAGTAATGCATCGGAATGTTCCAATTTATAACGACTTGAACCAATGACCGCGGGATTTCTATTTCCAACGGCCTTGTCACAGTTCCTAAATTAGTATGGTCAAATCCTCCTAAAATTGTTACACTGGTTGATATAAAAGAAATGAAGTAATGCGAAGTTCTAAAGGCTAGAGCGTCCCGGTAGGCGATGATCCAAATAAACTGTTCTATGTAAACATCTTTCAACACCCAGGGTATTATACAATTGGAAGATATAAGGAAGAACATGGAAAATATTAAATTCCCCAGGAAAGGTAATATCCATTTTTTATTCGATACTTCTCGATTGAATACTGATAGGTAATCCTTGAAAGTGATCCATGGTCCAAAAAAACAAGTCGCTGGACAGAAAACATAGCCAAGATAATTATAAATATTAATAAGTGGTTTCTGAGTTTGATCAGCACTGTCTATAGTAATGCTGATAATTTTCATAACGATTATCATAACAACTCCTCGTATTTTGTGCCAAGATGTTGGAGCCATGGAAAATTCACAAAAAAGGATGATTAGGAGACTGGGGAGAAAAACGGTAATGTTGGAAGAAAAATTGGTTGAATGCATAAGTAAGAAGTAGGATAAAAAACTAACTATTATAACAATTATGAGGCTTTCTGGCACATAATAATGAAGAACAAATACGCCAAAAAGAAAAGATAAACAGTGGCGCAATTTGGAAGGTTTTATGTATCGAGTTGACAGATTAAATAAATAGGATAAGAAAAGGAGGGGGACAATATATTCAATTGTGCCTATCACGCTGGGTTCGATGCAAAGTTGATAAAGATCAATTAACGTTTCTTCGTATTGTTCATATTCATATGCAGATCCATAATTTACGTCTTGATCATAGTAATTCTCAGAGCATACGTTTTCGTCATAAGATTGCTCAGAATCCATTCTGATGACTCCAATTATGAAATTTTAGTCAAATATTTAGAAATGTATCAGTTGATGTTATCCATTCTTTTGATGTTTTATTATTAGATTAAACATGATTAATAGCAATCTGAAAAAATACAAATTTAAAAATTATAACAATAATACAGCCAAATAATTTGTATGCAAAATAACTTTTTTAGAGTGGAAATTGAATCAATATTTTACATTTTTTGTGTAATTTGTTTAGATGGTACATTTCATTAAACTATTCTTTTTTATTAAATAGTATTTATCCTTTGTTGAATTATTCATGTTATAATATCTTTTAATAAATATTTTAGGAAAAATATTTTTTCAAATTTAACACAAAATTTTATTTTAAATAATTAGTCTTTTTTATATAATAATATATATTTTTAATAATATACAAATATTGATATTTATTATACACAATCAAATCTAATAATATAACAACTCTTACCTTTAATTTCTAATAAAATTAAATTACTGAATTAAAAATAACAATAGATGAATCTTTTTAACATTGTTGTCAAATAAGGAATTTTGATAGAACAAACATATTTTAATATAATTATTCACATTATTTGTAAAATTCATTTACCGGTAGAACATAACAAAGTAAATAACCTATATCAAAATTGAAATTTCGCATTACCTTTGATGTTTTCATTTCACACAAAATATATACTTGGATAATACAGTAGATAAATTACTTTAATTTGTAAAAATAATTTATTTAAATTTTGTCTAATGTACTACATAATTACATTAGAATATCATTCTATTATTTGAGTACGATGTGCCAAATTTCCGTATATTTAAGATAATAATGGCGCATTTTCAAATTTCTGCATCTTCACATCGTTGATCTACTCGCCCGCGCTGTTTGTTTGCTGTAAGTATTAAAAAGGAATTAAAAACATATTAGTATCACTTATCTCAACATATTACAGATGAGTGATTAGCAGTAATAATTTGATTTTCATGACCAAATATGTATTTTTAATAAGTAGAATTAATAAATATTTTAATATTTGAATTAATGAAGTTGATTTTAATTTCGATTTCATTTGGCATATTATGACAACAAAAATTATGTAATATAAATAATTTTATGAAACTTTTTACTCGCAATAATAAATTTAAACAAAAAAATATACAGTAATATATACAATTTTGTTTTGCGTGTGTGCGTGGTACCATATATACATATTTAATATTCCCATGAAATTCAAACTTATGTTTTATATAGGTTTTTAAAATGTTTCAATAAAGTTTCAACGTTTATAACGTATAAATACCCCGTTTATGGAATATGCAAATTTTTTAAATTTTTATTATTAAATGAAACTTCAATGAATGTTTTTGGATCATTTATAAATCGCGCGTTTACGGCCTTTTGGGATGAAAGTTGTTAAAATGGTTTACGAATAGAATTATTATTTGGACGTTATCGGTGCATTCCAAAACCCTATTTAAAACTTCTATAGCTATGTTTTTGAAACGTTTTTAACATACGTTTGGTTCTGACAGGAATAGAATACTTTAATATTCTAAAACCCTCTAATAATATATATATTTTTAAATATTTCATTCATTTTTAAAAGGAATAAAAATAAGGAGACACATTTATGACATTGCTTTGAATATTTTTTTTATTAATATATTTCAATTAATTGACATAAAATGAAAAACAAAGTATTAACTTGGAGTATGATTTGAATGGAGTATATGTGAGTAAGATAGAAAACCAAGTCCGTTCTGAGCCATTCGGCAAAAATAAATAAATATATTAAATAAATGTTATTCTGCAGAATTATATAAAACTTTTGTTACTGCTTTTATTTTTATATTAATTATATTATTAACATAAATTTCATTATAAAAATATATATTAAATTATGAAAAAAAGCAAAAACATGATTTATTTATTATTCAATAAACCACTGTTATATAAATGAAAATAGGGTGGAAATCCGACCGATAAATGCGAATTGTTTTTAGTTCCTTATTGTTTTACACAATTTTGGGGGAAATCATTCTGTGTGAATTTGCCTTCTATTTAAAATACAGAGAAAAATGCAAAGGGAAATAAAATAAGATTGTACATTTGTTAAGTAGAAAAAAAATCAAATGAACAAATTCGAAATCATTAGGCGCGCAATCACACGTGTTCACACGTGACGTCACTTATTGGTGTGTACACCAACACACGACTGTGGCGCGTCGCACTCGAGCGGGATTGACGTCAAAGCGTTCGCCGCTTATGCGAGTAGTGATTGGTTGGATTGTGGCGCGCTAGCCAATGATCACGCTTGTTTCTCCGCAATGGTCGCATAAAGGGCCACGGCCATTTTGTTATTATTTTCGAAAATTTTAGTTCGTATGTGTTAGTACGACGTCATACGATTGGGTTTGAGTACGAGGAGGTATCGGCGCGCCAGGAGCCCGTGCGGAGTGAAACGTCGAGGCTGAGACGAGCCAGCGTAACTTACTGTTCACATGAGATTCGAGAGGAGGTGGCTGTTTCGACGAACAACGTCCTTGGTGGGTATTTGTCTATGCCACCAAACCACCCCTGAGCGCCGCCGAGCGGCCGCGTCCAGACGGAGAGACGCGCGCGAAAAAGCTCCGTGCAAAAACAAAACTAACCCCAAACGATTGTACGCAGCTCTGCATGCGTGCGTGAATGTAGATAAACGTTTGTGTGCGTACGTGAGTGCGCGCGTAACAACAATATACCGAGCGAACCGACCGATCGGCGCGCGGGAACCCGAATCCACCCGATCGCAGAGTTCGCGACAAAAATTTCTCGTCACGAGGCTTTTTAGTGTTCCTACGAACAACGCGATTTTTTTGCTCTGTTTCCTTCTGTTCACAATCGTTTGTTTCGACTGTTGCCGCGCTTTTGAGGTTACCCTCGCGGTGAAAACGCGCCGCTTCCCGATTCTCGGTTCATCGCGTTGCTTTTCCTTACTTACAAATGTAGGTTAAGTTGCCGCGATCACTTTACCTTTTGTCGCTTTGCCCGCGAAACTTATCGAGGTATCTTAATCTTTTATTATTACCTACTCTTATTATCTACTTTCGTCAAAAGTTAAATCGCTTATGTTCAACATTTTTATTATTCAAATTTTGAATGTCACGGTTGAGTTAACTGGGTTTAATTTCGGGTGTTTGAGATCATCGTTTGGGTGAACGAATTTCCGAAGGTGTAGTAAGAGACTATAGATGTTTGATTACCTGAGTGAATGGTTTGTTTGTGGCGTGTTATGAATTGTCGTTGGCGTAGTGTTTTAAATTTTAAAAGTTGTGTATTTGAATCGGGTCATATTGTCCTTTATCTGTTTTGGCTAACGGTCTTAGCTTGTGAGGTTAGAGTCTGTGAAGTGCAATTTATTGTTTATTGATTGCGACCTATCACAATGATTGTTATTTGCGAGATAAGGTCATATATTTTTGTTGTAAAAAGAAATATAATTGAATGGCTGCTGAACAATTTTTATTTGGTAAAATAATGTTGTTAGTTGAGGTTATGTATCACGGTGCAAAATTGTGTTTTAACAACAACATTTAAATTGCAATTTTTTATGTTGTTTCTAAAAAGGTTGCATGAGTGTTTGCGAAATTCAAATTCTTTAACGAATTTATCTTCAAATCAGATTATTAGAAATTATAATCATGATTGTTTTGTTGTCTTTATGTCAAACAATTATCAATTTCATGTATTGCAAGTGAGAAATTAAAATTTATTAAATATTTTCTTAGAAGTAGACAAATAAAATAATGTTTTGTTAATGTATTTGTATTAAATTTCTTTGTCCACTAGAAAATGACACATTTAAAAATTATTTTATATTATAATTACACATACATATGTATAGGTAATTAATTTTGTAAAAGGAATTAGTGAAAACTAAAAATTACAGCAGTGTCAACGTGTCTGGTTTAATTACATAGTCTAATGTATTTTTAAGCAATTAATAATAAAGTTAACATTGTACCTATGAATTAATATAATGGAATTTCGGTCATTAATAATAAGCTACTTTTAAATACGATTTCTTTATTTAAATTTATTAATCAGTTAGCATTATTGCATTTTATAATTATATATTAAAATATATTTCCGTATAAACGTTTATTAATATATATTAAACAATGTTAGTTCTAATTAATATATATAATAATCTTTAGACTTGAGGCTATACACAAAAATTATACTATACAAAAATTCTTTAAACTTATTGTTATCATTAATTTAATATTTTTATTTTAAACCTTGCATCTTATAGTTGTTTATTCTCATATAATTATTTGTTTTTTGTTTGTTTTTAAATATTATTATATATAAAATATATATTAACAAATAATATTAAAAAGGGACTTTTTACAGTTTGAGCGTGGGATCAATTAATGTTAAATAATGGCAACTTTAGCTGAACAAGCGTCCAAGTTACTGGACTTCAGTCAGAAATTAGATATAATGCTTCTTGACAATATAGTGCGATGTATGTATTCTGGTATTGGTGAACAGCAACGAGTAGCACAAGAAGTGTTAACAAGACTTAAAGAGCATCCTGACGCTTGGACAAGAGTAGATACTATACTAGAATATTCACAGGTTGGTCTTGCTACATTTAAATGTACATTTAGTTTTAAATAGCTAGTGTATATAATAATTAATTTCAATTTTTTATTAATTTATAGGATCAACAAACAAAATATTATGCTTTACAAATATTGGAGCAAGTTATAAAAACAAGATGGAAAGTTTTACCACGAAATCAATGCGAAGGCATAAAAAAATATATTGTAGGATTAATAATAAAAACAAGTAGTGATCCAGAAACTTTGGAAAGTTCGAAGATTTATCTCAGCAAGTTGAACATGATTCTTGTTCAGGTAAATATATGTTTAAAGATGTGGTGGTTATTTCTCCGAGGTGCAAATGAGGTGATACAGTTGTTCAAAAAATGGTTTCAGTTAATAATTTTATGTTAGTTATTTGTAATTTTGTTTGTAAATGAAATTTTTACAAAAAATAATATTTTAAACTATAACTTGGTATTTAAGATTTAATATTATTTAAATATTATTTATTTATAATTATTTCAAACACCGTTATTTTTGTGATTTTATCTTTGCACATGAACATTTGCACTTTGATCTCAAATATCTTTAATGTCTTCATCGAAATTTATTAAATTAAATCAGTGTTTTAACAGTTGTAACAAAAACGAAATATTAGGCACTATAAGCAATAAAAAATGTTAGTAATTAATTTGAGTTTATTTATATATAAAGGTATTTTGAGATGTTCAAATAATCATATTTAAAAAATAAATTTTTTATATACTACTATATTAAAGAAATTTTAAAAAATAAACTTTTAAGTTTTAATACTTTGGTAAATTTTTTTCTAACGTTAAGTTTTCGGCCAGCAATTATGTACGGTGCAGACTGAAACACAAAGTTACTGCTTACATTATCCACGAGTAATTAATATTAAAATCAAATCAAGTGCTTCTTGCATTGCATATTTTTAATAAAAATGTTATTTACTAATTATACTCAACAACAAAGTCTATATCAAATGTGTTATCTGCAATATTAATTCTAATAACGATTAAATCGAAAATATTTTTTATTGCTTTTAAAATTATAAGATAATTTATTGTTAAAGTCATAGTTAAAGGATTATTTACTAGATTAAGGTTATTTTAAATATATTTGTTATGAAAAATTAAAAATTGAGATTAAAATATTCAGACGATTCGCTCACTTTGAAAAAATCTTTTTTTTTTTTTATAAAATACATTTTTATAGTGAATTGTTGCTGTAGGTACGGAAATAGTTTTTGAGATGGAAAAAAAAGTGTTCTGTAAATTAAAAAAAAATCGATCATTAAAACTATTTTTCTATTTACTACAGTATTCACCTATTAATTATTATGAATAATCTGAATATTTACTTAAAAACAAATTCAATAACAAAAAAATAATATTTAAAAACATCATAACTCCGTTAAAGCAGACTTGTCTTATCACCTTAAATAAAATATATTCAAATAATAAAGTATATAAATTTAAATTTTGATAAGTTAATAATAAAATGTTAAAATACTACATTACAATATAAATGTAATTAACAAAGTTTATTCTTATTTATTGAACAAAGTATAAATTAAATAAATATAGTGA
>JABFPK010000270.1:0-17261 GCA_022817445.1 Habroteleia sp. ZL-2020
GTGCTAATACTATTAATCGAATTTGTATCCAGTGTTGATCCAAATTTGTATTCAAATTGAATCTATCTTACAGAGATTTGAATTTTGAGTGAGAGTAACATCGATACTTCTATATTTGGGATTTTCTTAATTATGAGAGGTCAAAAAAATTATAGTTTCAGATCTCGTAAAATTCAATCTAAATGACATCCCTAGTGTGAAAGGTGATAGAAAATTATTTTTAAAGTGAAAAATGAAGAAAACAAATTTTCACCAATTTCAAGTGCACAGATTTTACGTTTTTGGAACAGAAACTGAGTCTGATGAAAATTTGTTTTCCAATTTTATTTAGCAAAACATATTTTGGGTACGTAAATGAGTTTCTAAGCATCCCTCCTCGTAAATAAGACATTTTTTTCATCTTAATTCTATGAATCAAAATTTTCAAAATCATCAGAAAAATAATATCGAAAATGAGACATTTTAAAATACAAAACCAGGATTGTACTAATACTATTACTTCAATCTCTATAAAATGAAGTTTTCCACGTAAAGAATTGCATCAGATATAAATACTTGTATGTTTGAATGAGTCTTTGAAGTAAATTCCATTTAATATTTTTGAAATTCAACCTTCTTAATTTTGGGGGGTTCAAAAAATTAGTTTCAGATCTCGTAAACTTTAATGGATATCATATCCCTGATGTGAAAGAAGATAAAAAATCGTATATGAAGTACAAAATGGAGAAAAAAAATTTCACAAAATTCAGGTGCCCGGATTTCAGGTTTTTCGAACACAAACTGAGATAATTGACGAAAAATGTTGTTTCTGAGCAACCTACCACTGATATAAGACATTCTTTTTATATTTTTACTCCATTTATAAAAATTTTCAAAATCACCAGAAAAATGATATTGAAAACTATGAAATTTTAAAATTGAAAACTAAGACTGTGTGTGCTAGCATAATTATATAATTATGAATTTCTCGTAAAGATTTATAAACTGTACTAGAGTTATATATACATATATTACCTAGGCTAGGTAAAATACTCAATTTATTTAGTTATGCGAATGATTGTCGAAAAAAACGATATCTTTTACAACCATATCTTCAGATATCACTTTTTACAACAGTTTTCTGGCGTATTCTTTTCCACAATCAAATTTTAAGATATCCGTTAATTCTTAAGAGGTGTCTATATATTTTCACATTAACTTTTCTGTCCTTGTCTATTGTCCTTCCATCAACTTTACTGCTAATCCTATTTTGATTTCAGTACTGCCAACATAAACTAGCCTATATATATACCAATTTAGATATTCAATTTTTTCGATGGGACTGGGTATACAAATTTTATAAAAAAAAGTAAAAAAAAAGTATTGAAAATAATATTATACAGATAAATTGATTACGTTTAATGAATAAGATTTAACATGTAATAGTATATAGTCCCAAAAATATATTTTGTCAATAATTTATAATTTCAATTAACATTAGGTAGTTAAATATACTTAATATCTAAGAATTGTTTAATGTGTTACATTTATAAGTAAAAATTTTTAAATATTGATTATCTCGTAAAAAAATCTCTTCAAATTTAATTATTTGATATTATTAACCATGAATTTAACTATGATAATCTACTTTTAGTTTAATATGCAAATAAGGAATATATAATAGTAAATTAAAAATCAAAAATTGTATTGATATTTTAATTCTTTTTACACAATAAATACTTATTATTACAGTAATAAAAATTATGAATATTTATATATTAATAAATGCAATTTTTTCTTTGACATAGTAAGAGATAAATATGTTTAAAATTTACTATAATTTTTAGAAGTTGGTGATAAATTTTCTTTAAAATTTACTTAAAATATATTACCTATAATATAAAATATTGCTATGCTATTACTACACTAGTTTTTATTATTGTACTGCCTTGCTTATTATGTTTATATCAAAGGGTGTATACCCGTTTAATAAATAAATAAATCATTTTACCAAGATATTGGTAATTTATGCTTGTAAAGTGTAAAAAAATAATAAAGTCTTGGTAAAATTAACTTATTTATGAGTAATCGTTTTGAAAAGTATTTCAAGTATATATATATATATTACATATAACACAAATGGTAAATTTAAAACATCTTTTTCATTCATTAAAATATATGAAGAAATATAACAAAATATTTCGTACAAGTTAATTATTTTAATTAGAATTATTGATTTAAAATATGTATACATTTTAAAATAGTAATTAGTAAATTATTATATGATAACAAAAAAAATTATTAATATTATATTTCCTGGTATACTACTTTATTGGCATCATTTATTAAACTAGCATGTATAATGTAATTTAATTATTTTGGCAAAATTTTTTTTGTTTGATATTATTTTCAAGCATAAGAAAGTTAAATGTTATTTTTTAAATATTGTGTATATAATACAATTAATAAGTATCGTTTTTACATACTGTTATAGTTGTCTATTTTTATTATTTACAATAAATATATGTCTTTATTTACAAATTAAAATTTATTATTTAATTTTTAGGATATTCTACGTCTCCCATGATAGCCATGACTTAAAAATTTTTAGTTATATTGCTCGTGATGGCAGCGGAAATACGTTTAGGTGTAACGTCTTTAAATCTAGTAAAAAGGTGAGTATCAACTTCTTAGCGTTATATTCTTAATATACATATTCAGTGGTCATTATAAAGTGAAAGAACAGAACATTTCAATCAATTTCATATTGAACAGCTGTAACAAATTAGTGATATAAGATGAGGAATATATAGTTATTGGCTGGGGGTACAGTGACTGGCCTTTTATTGTTTTTTGATGAAATAATGGAATTATATGTTTTTATTCATAGTGTATTGTAGATTTTATCAATCAAGCTAATAATGTACATAAATTACAAAAGCATATGTTCCTTTAATGTAAATAAGAAAGAAATGAAATTACGAGCCTCAATGATCAATATTAAGGGGATCAATAACTGTATATTTTACCCTATATTAATAAATTCTAAAATAAACAAATTAATTTCTGTATAATAGAATCCATATTTCATTTTAGTTATAGCAATAGATAATAATAGCGTCGTTGTTCAGCTTGTGAAAAAATACGACAAATTAGGACAAGTGTAAAATTTACAATAGTAATATACTATTAGTGTATAACTAGCAAAATATAATTACCAATTTCCAAATGGATAATAGAAGTAACTACTTCTTCTTACATGAATAAACCATATCCCCGTTTTTTATATACCATTAAAAATAATAGTTTTGATTCAAGAATGTATTTATTTAGAAAAAGACATAAATATACCAAAGTAAATGTATTTAAATATACTCACATTCATGTACCTTCTTAATAGGAATGTTTAGATGTTATTTTTATATTAATGAAATTGATTACATTACGAATATCTAAAATGTAGATATTTCACAATTTCAGGAAAATATTTGCATAACAGTATTACTTTAAAAAATTATAAAGATTATATTTTATGTTGATTCATATGATTATATTATTAATACAGAAGAAAAAACTGTTCATAATAACGTCAAGTTTACGTTTAAAAGTTGTACAGAAATATTGATTTGAAAGCAGCCGAAAACCTATTCTATTCTTTTATTGTAAAAAAAATTATTTTATTATCTCATAGACATAAAGTATCATAAATGCCTAGTAATTATACATGGCCCAAATATTAATAATAGTGTGAAACGAAATATTTTGTATCGAAACATACATAATAATTAAATGCAAAATTAATCTATGCTCATACATTTGAATAATTTTCCGTAGAAATTATATAATTGTTGTCTTTTGTAATTTTTGAGTTGTTCCGGTATAACGACTTGTAATTGTTAGTTCATGCTGTCCCTAGTTAAAAAAATAGATTAGATTATACAAAATAATATATATAATCTTGTTAAGAGAGTTAGCTCTATATTTATGTGGAAATAATTTATGTAAATTATATTATAAAATTTGGAATATTGAAAACTATATTGGAGAAAAATGTTCTTTTAAATATATTATTGTTATTGAAATAATGAAAAGTATTAATATTTAAGTCTTGGTTGAAATTTTAATTACACGATTATACAGTTCGTCGCCTTGGTACTAAAATATTTGATTTTAAATTTTAATATACTGATATTTTATATTGTAATTAAATATTTCAGTTTTATAATGAAGTAAAAATGTTATAAAATTTATATAAGATAAAATTTCATATATAATATGTTATAATGCATTCAGCGTGATTCATAAATAATTTATTTTCTACCCATTTCAATATTTTATTTAAAGTTTTATAGAATATAGAATTAGGCTTTTTTTAGGAAAATGCTAATATTCATAAAGTTGTAATAGTTAAATCATTATAATAATACAATAAAATATTTAATTCTATTATCTGTGAAAATAAAAATGACTGAAATCGTTATAAAACGGTGATATCTCAAGGAGGGGACACTATCAAAAATTTATTGTTGATTTTTGAACATCACAAAAAAAAGTCAGAAACTCCCGAGCGGAAAAGAACAGCATGGAATGAGGCTGGCTCATGTCCGCGACCCAGCCCTATGCCATGTTGTTTCCAGGCTTGTGCCAGTCCTATTCCACGTTATTTTGATTTTTCCTACTTTTTAGAATGGCATTAGGCTGGCATTGGTTTGGCAGTGGTTTGGATTGTGGCTGGCTCATGTCCGCGAGCCAGCCTCATTCCATTGTTCTTTTTCCGCTCGAACTACTAAGTAATTATCGAAAACTATTCATTGTTAATATTAATTTCAGAAAAGTACAAAATTGTTTAAGGTAAAACTTTTTTATGTTTTAATATTAAATCGAAACTTACAAAACAATTTTGAAAGTATTTTTCTCTTAATTGAAACAAATAACTTAAATATATAATTTCATTACAGAGATAAATAGTTTTTCCTATAATTGAAATCTATTTGTTGAATATTAAATAATAGTTTCAATTATTAGAAATAATAATGTATAATTACATAAATTAATCAATTAATCTCCTTGGCTCGTTATATACCGAATTACTTCACTGATTATATCTGACAAGTTAATCAGTGCATTGATATAGAAGCATTAATGGAATAAAGTGTTAACATCTGTTGCAAATATTTCTTATTTTATAATGTGAAAACCGGCAATTAACATCTCATAATATCTAATTGGATTACTGTATTGTATATAAGGTTATTATATAATTTATAGTTAAAGTTTGATGTACAAAATGTGTAACGAAAATCAACAAGATTTAAATGACACAGAGCCAGTCCTGGAACGATATTGATTAATCATCAGTACTATGCGTCAAACCAATGTAAACCAAACTTGGCACCGTTAAATTATCGAAATTGGCCCAATATTGCTGCAATAATAGTGGACAAATTATTACAGTAATCAATCACGCTTTAGTGATTTATGATTTTAGACAAACATATTTTAAAACTAATATTCGTGGTCATACTTCTACTTAAAAAAAACTAAAATAAAACAATAAAGTTTTTCTTTTTATTTTTAAAATTGATATCCATTTAGTAGACATTATTTTTTGCGTTGAAAAATATTTATGCAGGGGTACCATTTTAATTTAATCAAAAATTTAAATCATTCATATTTAATATTTTTTTTTTACAAAAATACTATATTAATTTTTGCATCATTTAGTATATTAGCAATAAAAGTAAATATACGAAAATTGTATGAAACGTCGTACGAAATGATTTTCAAGTGATTCAAATGATTCAAGCCAGATTCAAAGTATATGAATTTTGCAAAATTTAAAATTTGCACTCTTAGAAAAAATCGTTTACACATTTTGGTGCAAGTATAATGAAACGATATACATATATAAACATAATCCAAACAAAGAAAACGTTAAAGGCTTACATTTCTTTGTTTATTTCGCGTGGATTTATATTTACTGTTCTTTTTAGTCTTATACCAAAATTTGAATAATCTTAATCCTAAACGATTTTTGTTAGAATCTGTTTTAGATTTTTGTTCCAAAATCTAAAACAGCTTGTTATATGGTACTTAGGGTTTTTATGAATCGTTGAATAGAAAAGACTAGCAAATTTTCACAATTCACAATTCTCTCAGTTCAGTCGAATGACGTAATTCTTTCAAGCTTTGAATTCCGTCATTATAAATTTCATCGGCTCAAAATATAATTCTCCATTATATATTTAGCACCCTCCAAAGTTTGAAATCGAAAATTCAAACAGTATTTTCATTCGAATTTATAATTTCCCCTCCATCGTTTTAAATTCATTCTGGATTTCTGATACCAGATTCGTAATCAGCACCTAAGAAACCCTTGCATACAGAATGTCACGAAAAATATTTAAATGGAAAAATGTACATTTTAAAGGGTAAATTATTAATAAACGCATGCAAATTCTTTTTGTAAATGTTGGACAAAAAAACTGATACGACTAGTGAAATACCGTATCGTACAAAAGAGGTCGGACGAAAGCGAAACAAAAGTTAAAACGGGAAACTGAGCGAGTGGATTTTACGTGAGAAGTGCGTCGTCCGCGTTGCTCATTGTTTCTAATTAGACTGAAGCGGGCGAAATAAATAAAGAAAAGCCGAAGTGGAGAAGCAAAAGGTATATTCGGAGAAATCGGGTTCACGATGCAACGCGTAGGTGCGTTTCACTGGCAATAATTCGACGATGCACGCGCTTTGTCTGGCGTTTGATCAACTGACGTTATTGTGCCTCTATAAATACAGCCGCGGCGAACACGAACTCTGGAAAAAGTGCGCCTTTTCTCTGGCCCTTTTAGCGTTATGCAATCGCGACAAATCTATCGCCAATCATCGAATTTGAGTTGCGAGATGCGACCGCCGATTGCGTCATTCATATTATATAAATAAAGAAGAATTTACACGCGTCGCAAATGCGATTCCCGGAACGGATCAATTTCAAATGCGGTTAAGCGCGGTCGCTTCTCCGAGCTCGCGTTAAAAGGACGATAAACCAATTGGTATTTTTGTCGATCAAAAAATTGTTTGGACTCTCTCCAGTGCGAGTTCACGCTTCGCCGTTCGAAATGCAACATTTGCTCCATTGGACTTTAATTTATGACTTGTACTTTGAGAGTTGTAAGTATTTTGTAACGTACAACGATAATAAATGGAAACAAATATTTTTCTGATCAAATGTGCTTGTTTAAACATCAATACAGTTCAATATAAATAAATTGCAATAGCCGTCGCTTTCGATGTCCAAGGCGTGCGATAATTTTTAGGTTCCAACTCTCAGTTTAACATTTAATGCCGGCACTTAAATAGAAGGTTAATATACAAAGCAAAAATGTTTGTAGTTGCAAATGTTTTTTTCAACGAATTTTCTAATTGGTAGATTATTCATTCAATTAAATATATGAAATAATAAAATATATTTAAGTGCCATAAATGAAATCTTTGGATGTATTTCGTTTTATTATATATAATAATTAATTAAAGAAAACGTCAAAAATTTATGCATGCAACCAAAATATAACGCTACTAAAGTTTTGCATTATAATAATTAAATAATACAAAAAAATATCTGTATTGATTAAAATTAATTAATAGCAAATATAATTTATACAGAATTGGGTTATTAATTGAATATCAATCAACGTTAAAATGTGTACGATTCTCTCTCTGTATAAACAAATTATAAATTTGTAAATATAAGTTACATTTTTCAATGATGTATAATTCCAAAAACATAGAAAAAATTAAATTTGTACAATTGAAGTATGTAAAAAAGATATATTAAAAATCATAATATAAAACTAATATTCTCAAAATAAAGAGTCCTGTCATTAAATCTGTAAAGAAATCAAACAATTGTCTATGTTTATTTGTATGTCTTTGTATCAAAATATATTGCAACACGTGTTGTTTTGCAATAATTTACTGTTTTATATACAAAGGACTAAACTGCTAATATTGCATAATAATTTCTTGTTGTTGAACGGGTTTGTTTGATTTTAATCAAATATTCGACAATTAATTTACATTACTTTATGTTTCAATATTAATCACTAATAATAATTAGACATTACTTTCTGAGAACATGAGTCGAGAAGCAAGTCTTGTTGTATGGGTATATAAATTACAAGATTTATGGTACATATTTAACTTAACTACCTGTATCATAAAGCTCACTACGTAAATCGCTAATTTTTCAATCTATTTAAACTAAAATTAACAACCAATTTTTGTATTTGTTGCTTACTTTTATTTTTGCAAACAAAATATTCCTTCACGAACACATTCATTTTTACTTATAATCTCAAACTAATCTGAAGATCAAATATGGAATAGACTATAATTGATATTAATATAAACATTTTAAATTGCAGTAGTAATATAGAGATAAACGATACAGAAGTCGTCCAAACAAAAAGGCTATTATTGTGATTGTGCAAAATGCGAAAATGGAATAAAAGTTGAGTAATAGTGACGTTCGCATATATATATTGTTTAGTTGGATTTTTGGCAATGCTTTGCCATTGGTCGGGACACTCCGCGGAAATGCCATTGGACGCCACAAGAGGTACCGAATATTAATGTACTTATAAATAAACTCGAGGAAAAATCCAGTCGGTATACACATGCGAGTTGTCTCGCGCGTCTATTCATTGAATTCGGACGGGCGACCTCGCGAGCACGACTGTTCTTTCGCGGACCAGCAAATAATAGTTGTACGCGGTCAAAAAAATTTCCCCGAGAGAAAAAAATCACTTTCATGAAAAAAGTGTCGGTGGCAAATTCATTATTTGCGGTTCTCACAAAAACCTTTGTACAACCCGCGTTATGCAATGTTTTGTAATGTTTGAGCTGTTGTTATTTTGATTACGCTGTTTAGAATTGTAAAGAAGATAGGAAAGGATAAGTGTAGTGATTTGTGATGCCTTTTTTATGATACAGTTTTCCGAAAATAATGTGAATCGCTTATTTCAGTTGAAAAATATATTTTTACGTGAGTGACAGATTTGTGTCAGATGTTTGGTCGGTTTTTTTACGAAATTAAAGATTTTAAAAAATTTAATAATATAATTAGCTCATTAATATAATAAATAATTAATAGGATCAGTAATTTGAATTATTTTTTTTAAATTTAAATATGATTAATCCTATTAATATGTCATTATTATAATAGTATTTAATATTACAATTAATTAAATAATTTGCAATTTGAGAATGAATACACAAATTTCATTATGCAAATGCTGAATTTTGTGTTTTAATATATATTTTAAGTATAATTTTGTGATTTTGTAGTTACAAAATAATATTTAACTATTTCACAGAATATTATAATTAAAAAATAATTGTAATATATATGTTTAATTCTGTTAATTGTGAAAAAGAGTTATTCTTCTTAATTGTGAATGAAAACACAAGTGAATCTACATTGCAAATGTAAAAGGTATATGTGCAAATTGATGTAAGCCTTACATTCAATGAATATTTTATAAGTAAATTCAATAACCAACGAGGCCTCTAAAGTTAGTAGAATCAAATCTTCGTTACAATTGGAATGGAAATAAGTCGTTAACTAAAATCATTTGAATCACAAAATAATATTAATTGTTTATTAACATATTTTGTATAAAACAAAGACTATTTTATATTATATAAATTAATAAGATATTTTACGCTAAATAACAATAACTAACGACTAACGTAAATTTAAAGGATCATTTAAAATACCATTTCCACATACAATTTTATTAAATTTACAATATTACTTTGTCTGACTTTATGTTAAATACATTTTATATTAATTTCTCTGTCTAAGATTATTTTATTTATAAAGTATGAAAAAGATGTAACAATAATTAAAATTTTTTAAATTTAATCAATAACTAATTGTTTCAATTAGTTAACATTTACAAATAAATAAACTAATGATAATTATCCAAATTAACTATCAAGAATAAATAATCCTGAAATTGGAAAATGATATGTTAATTGAATATTAATAAAATATTCAACGTTGTACATCTATTTATTTATATCAATAATTCAATTATAATTATGAATTCAATTTATCAGGTATCAGAATTTGAATAGGTATTGATTTTCATAAATAATTAAAAACCAATAAATTTGACGGCTGAAAGCAATTGAAATTGAATAATTGTGTTCTCTCCATTTCCTCAAATATACCAATATAAAATGCAAAACTTTATTTATTTACAAACGTTTGTTTTCAAAATCAGTTATAATAAACAAAATTTTAAATGTCAAGTTCCACTGAAAAGACTTTGAAAGAGGCTTATTTTAAAGTGGCGCGTTATTTATAAACGTTTAATGATGCTATTTAAAAATGTTAAGGCGAATAGTTAAATAAATCTGCTAACTAATTTATTGGCTTACGCGAGGCTGTACCCTAAATTGAGGTTAGAGATCTTACAAGATCGCAGAAAAGGGAACTATCGTAAGTGTCTTCACGGTGTGTATCTTAAAAATAACACGGACAAATGCATGACTAAACCCTTGATGACACGTGTGACGTCAATCATGACGTCAAAAATGACGTCGCATAATGTTGCCACACCAAAAAATATGGCGCGCAATGGGGTAGAAGAATAAACTAATTTTTCAATTGTTAAAATTCAATGATGAGGAAATGAATTATTTATACTATAAAATCTGTACTATATTTAATTCTATTTTTATATGAGAAAATATTGTTCCAATATTATATTACTTATAGAATCTATAAATATATATATAGATCTGTACAGTGTATATCCATTTGGCTCATGTCATTAATAATATATACAAATTTATAAGAAGTAACAAGGTGAAATTTATCTCTTCGTTTAAACATCTCAACTTAAGTTAAACATTTCAAACATGTCAACAATTTTTCGATATCGTCAAGATATCATTGGAACATTTCTGACATTTAGACGACAAACACAAAGTTTAGTAATATTAATTTTAATAATAAATCTTCAATCATTTATTTATTTGCGAAATTTGTTTTTTTAACTCTGTCGGCGGTATAATCGTGTTACAAATTGTATATTGAAATTCATCTGCTTTAATTTAAAAAGGTATAAAGTATAATATGTAATATGATCGTTAGTATTTTATCAAACAGCTTATGTAAATAAATATTTATTTTATATTATATAAATCTTTAATACCGTAAAGTAATAAGAAAATTAATAATTGTAGCAGAAATGTATCTTTTAAAAATAATTAAATCGTTTCAATGCTAAAATGATTATTTTTAAATTGATATGTATATATGACAAATAAATACTATTTTATTTGCATTTTTAATAAAATATTCGATTCTCAATTTTTAATAAAAGGAAATTAGAGCTATGATATTTTCATTATTTAATTTACTCTGTTTTTATTTTCAGTTTTAAATAAAATTAATTGAAAGTTGTTCTCCCAATACACTTTATTTTTAAATTTAGTTAAATTTAAAAAAATAATATTAATAAATCTTATAAAATAAACTAGTTTTAACAGATGTTCCATATTTTTTGAAAAATTAATATATATTTGATATGGCAACCATTTAATACGTTGCAAAATATATAATAACTAAAACGAAGAAAAGTTGAAGCTAATAAAAAAAGGGAAAATTACAAAAAAATTATTATAATTTATCAACGCAAAAAAATTAGGGTATTTCATTAACATAATATTAATACAAAAATTGAAAAATATGTTATAATATAAATTTCGTATATGATATTCTGCAAGTTGTTTTATTTGTTAATCCAATTTTCAAAAACAGACGTATGTAGTTAATTGCCAATGAAGTGATGGATGAGTTTAGCTCTTTGTCGCATAAACAAATGCATATTATTATATTTCTCTACAAAATTTGGCAGCAATACAATTGAAGTCATCTGTTGATATAAAAATTGTCAGTTTTTATTACAGTCATGATTTAATATAGACGAGACATTTATAATAATCAAAACTAACCGTTAACTATTTTTTTAAAAAATCATAGATAACTACTATTCCTACTTAAATCTAATTATTTAAAATCATAATACCACTTTTATTATTATTAATGAATGTTAAAATCTCTCTATAATTGGACTTGAACTCCGTAAAGTCAAAGAAAAAAAAAATAAAACGAATTAAAATATAATACCGAAAAATGTTATAAAACATATTCTCATCAATATATGACAAACTTTTAATAGAGTATTAAACTTTAAGTAGATGAGTATTTTATTACAACTTTCATCATAACTATTTCACAAATTCTGTTTATATTACTAAATGTTGCATAAATGTAGTGCAATTTTGATTATGCGAAAATTGCCATCTGAATTATTAATTGTTCTTATTTTTATAAGCATTTCACTTTGCTTTTCAAAGTTACATAATTTAATAATAATAATCATATATTAACAAGGAAGATAATTTTTTTATTATAGATTTTATTTTAATTATATTATAAATTATCAATATTTTAGTGTAGAATTATTAATAATATTGTATGTGTTTTACTTATGAGATCGTATAATATTTAATCCAACATCACGACATGATTTCGTAAAAAATCGAGAATATTAAAACTTAATTTATAGAATCTGACATTGCAAAAGTAAATTTAGTGATAAATGACTCGAGTGGCGCAAAAAAAGAGCCTCGGAGGGATGCTGCGTAGTTTGAAAAAGCAGAGCAGCACAACTTCGGATGACACAGCAAATGCTCCGAGTAGTCCGGGGGGCGTGGAAAGCACCCCCCGGCCGCGCAAGAAGCTTTCTTTTAAAGAACCCGAAATCTTTGGCATTTTGCGAATGCATAAATCACAGCCCCGGAATCGACCACCTCCTCTCGCGCTGCATCAAAGTTTCAGTTTTGACGAGAATCCCCTCGAGGAAGAGAACAGTGACCTCGAAGAACTCGAGGTATATAACGCCTAAAATGACTAATAAAACTTATCAATAAAGTTTGCCAAACTTAGATCAAAATTTTATGTTGGGTGCCTTTTAAACGATAGTTGTAGGAAGCATAAAATGGATTTCAGTACAAATGACTAGATTTATTTAAGCTTTCACGTGTTAAGTTTGAACTCAACATTTTTTTAACTGGAAAATTTTAATGAAATAAATCATAAAAGTAGAGAAATGTAGACGAATATTGTTATTTTTAGAATAGAACCAACAACGTAGGAAAGTGGTCTATCAACAATTTTAATTTTTAAAATAGACTTTTGTGTACAAGTTAACGTGTATTTTAGTACAAATATATTTAATGTAGTTTTTTTTAGACACAGGGAATTATTCTCGAATCATATATTGGATTAATTTCTATTATTATATTTTTGCAGAGTCAAGCCATGAGAGTAGTTAGAACAGTTGGACAAGCTTTCGAGGTGTGCCATAAGCTCAGTCTAAACCAAGCCACGGAAGAACGAGATAGAGTGAATGATAAGGATAAGGATACTGAGGTAGAAAATTTGCAAGATGACTTTGACGACCATGATGATTTAGCTATTATTCAACCTCAGCGATCTCCCACTTCGATGCACAAAGGTCAGTTTGATTAACAGAAACTTTAACAATTGTCAAATTATTTGTTATAATTCTTTAATTCATTTTGTTCTAACCAGACATATCATTATTGGATGATTCGGAAGAAAATATTGTGGATCAGACATCGGTGCCCTGTTTATTGCGATCTCAAGACGTGCCAACCATTACAACCTCTACAACGCCAGTTAGACAATCTCCTTCGGTAAGAACTAATGATCATTAAATATTTATTTACATATTTTCATATTTGCTCATTAAAAGCACAGTTTCAAATATTTGTATATGGTATATTTACTTTATTTTTGTACATATTGTAATTGCTATTATTAATTTTATTAGCAGAAATTTTAATTTAGAACATTCTATAATTTTATTACAATTTTATGTATTTAACGTTAACTGAATTTTGTATGATCATTCTTTATAGATAAAGGAATCTGTATTCTATGATAATGAATGCTAATAATTTATAAAAACATTTTGGTGAATGTTTATTACTTAATTAAAGGGTACTGTGACTTCCGATTGCGGCGGGATGCTCGCCTCCAGTGAATTAGCCGCTTTAAAGCATGAGGTGCAATTGCTACGTGAAAGACTGGACCAACAATTCCAGCAAACACGTGCAGCAGTTGCTCATGCGAGATTACTTCAAGAACAACTCGCCGCAGAAACTGCAACTAGAGTCGAGGCGCAGGTGTGCGAACTATTGTATTTGTATGGTCATAGAAGGGAATATTTGCGTATGGTTCCAAATATCCGGTTAATAATATTGTATATATATAGATAGAAATTACAGAAAAAATTGGACATTTTTTATCTAAACATTGTCCCTCCGTTCCAAATCCCACCATTCAATATTAAAATCTTACAACTTCTTCTATAATTTCTGATTTAATATCAAAAAATCATACGTTTTACTCTAACAAATTTCGAAAAAAACCGATTATTTCAAAAGTTATTACTAAAAGTAAAAGTATTATTAAATAATATATTTCAGTCTTAAAAATATTCGTAATTTTTCAAATTATTAATAAAAGAAGCGGAAAAAGTTGAGAAAAATTTTCCCATACCTTGTGTGTACCAATGATGTTTAGTTAGATAAGCTATGAGATAAGTCATTTTAAATTGAAAATGTTTGAAACATTGATTTTTCAGGCACGAGCTCATCAACTCTTTATTCAAAATAAGGATCTGTTAGAGCACATAAGCGCCCTCGTGGGCTACCATGGTCAAGAGCGTATGTCCGATGGCCACACGACGCAATCGTCGCAATTGGCAGGATCGGTAAACATGCCGCAAACGCCGACGGTGCCCGACTTGTCCAGCCTCGGCCAGGTAACGCTCTACCGCATTCCATGACAAGCGAACCAGAGCCAGCCAAGCAGCGCTTGCCTGTCCACGTTATGTTCGAATTAACGTTCTATACTATCAACAAAAACCATACCTTTTGTACTTTGTGTACCACTTAACGCTTTTTGTAGTCATTCTCGGTATTATCCTGCTGCATTGCAAAAATTCAAATGACTATCGAACAAAATGCGCGGAACGAACCTATTGTAAATCTCCCGGAGCGCGGGGGATCGCGGCTTCGTAACGTACTAAAATACTCCAATTTGAATTTTTCCAATCCGGCGTACCTCGTCGTTTTTTAATCACTTCCTTTTACTCTCCATCGTTTGTTTAATTATTCTTTTTTATAACGTTTTTGATAATAAAACAATTTTTACACATAAATCTGTATTTCTCTATCTCTCATTCTCTCATCTATCTTTATACACTGACCACAGACAATATTTGAAAAGCAACATGATACAGGAATTTAGTTTATAAAATCCAATACCAACAATTTATTTTATTGTAAAAATGTTCTCACGTTAATTAAAAACTTTAATTAACGTTGACAAAATATTAACCCCACATGCGAATACAAATATGCTAAAATTGTGATTGACGATGTCAGTAATAAATAATCAATGCTTTTGTTATTGCCTAGAACGTATCAGTAAATTTTAAATTTATAATTCAATTTTTTTTGCTTACAGTTGTGTTTGAATGTTGTTACTCCTTGCTTATATTCTCATTTCAGATCTGCATACATATATTTTATATATAAATTCATTTGTAAATTTAATTTTGAAAAGAATGTTAAGTATTAATAAATAATAGCTTGTAATATTTTTTGTATAACACACTATCAACTAATTTAACCCCACATTCTATTATTTTCATACCGTTACATATTATTAACAAAATTAATAGATGATTAGTTATATTTTACATTTATTCGTGAGAATTACATTATGGAATATTGAAATACATAATAATGCAGTGCATACCATAACATAATTTACCGTTTGAATTTTATATTTAATAATTGCTCTTTGATGAATCAAGTACAATCATAATTTTGCTTAATTAACACATAGAAACATTTTACATGAAAAAATCAAATACCGTATCGGATTTTATCTACGTGACTTATCTTATTGCTTTTCTTATATTGAAATTCTTTTTTTACCCTAAATTCCTAACTAAAAAAAATTGCTGATCGAAATAAAGACTTATGTTATTGTTTGAGTTGAGTGTTTGTTAGTTTTGTTTTTATTTGTCTGTTTGAATGATAATACCTTTAAGTAATTAAGCGAATCGTCGTCAAGTATACCATTGGTTGATCATTCGAGGGCCACGTTTTCTGTTTGTCTTTTCCATCGTTGCACCCGACAGTCCCAACGGGCCGGTGGTCAGAGTTCGCCGTGGGAACTGGATCCGACATCCTTCCCGTATTCCTCTTACTCAGAGCCGATCTTCGTCGGTACCCCGAACCTCGTCGGGGTCAAGGGCGTGAATAGCAATTGCACCGACCAATTGCACTTCCAGGCCCAACTACTGGAGCGGCTGCACAACATTAGTCCTTACCAGACACAAAGATCTCCCTACACTACACCTTCACCGTACCCAATGGGACCCGGATTATTGCTACCACCCAGTAACAGACCCTCTGTAAGTATAGATCTTAACAATCTGACGCAAGGAGTGGATCATTTGTACTTATAATACAATACAGTTAATATTACTTACGAATCCTATTTAATTGTATTTGCTGAAAAACTCTAATTATTTCGATGATTTAAATAACATTAGGTAAAGAATATTAAGAATTTGTGTATAATTGAAGACGAAAAAACATTTTCTACGCGCAATACAATTTGAGTTATTGAACCAATCATTTATAATATAAGTAACTTAATTAATTTATTACATTTTTCTATGATGTTAAATATATATTTAAATCTTCTTTAATTTCCTAATTTATAACTTGTAATAATAAATTTTATTTATAAATAAAAAATTATACAGTGGGTTTTTCACTGGAGATTTTAAATTGAGATTTAAATGAATTATATCAATTTTAATTGTAAGGCAACAAAAGTCGCTGAAGTGGTACTGAACTAAATAGTTTAGATCAAAGAGAGAGAGAGTCTTCCATATTTATTCTTCCAAGAAATATCTTGTATACGCGTAAGCAAAGCGAGAGTCAATTTAATGTTTTAAGATTACCGAAGCATTTTTACAGAAATGGTATTTAATATTTGTTATAATATTTATACACTATATATA
The DNA here is from genome assembly GCA_022817445.1 of Habroteleia sp. ZL-2020. Lineage (NCBI taxonomy): Eukaryota > Metazoa > Arthropoda > Insecta > Hymenoptera > Scelionidae > Habroteleia > Habroteleia sp. ZL-2020. The sequence goes on from JABFPK010000270.1 coordinate 17,190, forward strand.
TTAAACATTATTGTACTGGATTCAATAAGACATGCTTTAAATATATTAATTGATAGTTAAAGAAGTTATAGC
>JABFPK010000271.1:6585-17258 GCA_022817445.1 Habroteleia sp. ZL-2020
AAGAAATATAATATATGGTGATAGTTTTTAATATAAAAAATGTGTGTTTTAATAAAAATTTAATCATAGATTGTTAAACTAATAATAAAATTGTTTACAATAAAAACGAAGTGTAAACAATTATTTCCAATACATATTTAAATAGTGAAAACTAGTAACAAAATAAACAACTTTGATTAACTCTGTTCACTTTATGGTTTAAACATTAATTTTATATTATTATGATTATTACAATTTTATCATAATTGTGCTACTTTTTGTAAAATTTATTTTACACTTTTCACAAAATCTTCGATCTTTTTTTACTATGTATAATATAATAATTTAATAATATAATAATTCAATTCTTTAATTATAAGGATATTGAACATAATTTTGTAATAAAATTTATTTATAAATCAAAAAAGAAATATTGTGAAAAAAAGTTAATATCAAACTATTGAACATATTTAGAACACTTTTGGAAATAAATTTTTATAACTTAATTATTTTTGTTAGTTAAATGAAATTCATTTTGTTCAGCATCGATCGTAACCTTTACGTTTCTCTACATCGTTAGGCTTCTCGGAGCTTTTAAGGGTTGGTAACATATGGTAAAATACATGAAAGTAAAACGACTGTTGACACAAAGAAGAAAAGTTTTGAAAAAATAAGAAAATGTAGTCAAGTTTAACAGAACAAAGAATGATTCGTTAAATTAACCAACAAAACAATTAGACTTGTTTCATAAAAGTCCTGCAGTATTGATTTAAAACGCGTGGTTTTTTCTCGTTTTTTAACTAACGTATGCATTGCGCCTCTCCGTTTTCGTTTTATGGAGATAATCTTTGTTCAGTTAATGTTTCATTTTTATCTTCAATGACCAAGTGACATTTGCATTATCACTTAATGCTTTCATTACTCTGTCCGAACTTTATAGACTGATCTAATGTTTTGCTTGAAACGACTATTCATTTTTAATAATGGTTATCAAATCGTAAATCATTTGGGGAATAAATATTGATTTAGAAAAGATGATAATATTTTCTTAAATTACCACGTAATATGTGCTTGAAAACAATATTAGTTTACATTAAAATCAGGACAATGTTTATTATTTGTATAGAGAAATGTACGTAAGAAAACAAAATCAAATAAATTATAATAAATATTAAGTAGTGATGCGTATATAGTGTCAGCCTTTTTCTCTGAGATAACGAAATCTCTCGAGAATTAAAAGTCGTGTAGAGTATATGGATTTAGAAGTTAATAATTTCACGGAGCAATTCAACGCCACAAAAATTAGCTTGCTCACTTTTACCTAAGGGATTTGGTGGAAATTAACTTTAAAATTGTAATTTCTTTCCTTATTTATAGATTCGGCATGTATAGAAGAAGAATATAATTTTTGTCCTAAGCATTTGTTCAATTTGTGCTAGAGTCGCTGAAATCAACGAAAATTATTTTTTTCCATTTTGTTCAAAAAACTTTTTGTTTTTATACATAATCTTAGATGGCGCTATGCTCAAAACTCCCTTTTCATTTAATAATGATTTCACTTTAAAGATAAGGAGCTTTTATCTACAAATTGTATTCATCGAACAGCACTGCTGTCCCCAACAGAATTCTTGATTTTAGTGAGTCTCCTCTCTTCTTGCCATCAATTGGATTAATTTTTGTGATTCTTCCACCACTCAATTAAAGTAAGTGCTCGAAGAATGTTGACCGTCACATCCCCGCTTCAAATGACTGTACATAACTCACAAATGTGTCTGCTGTAAGTTAAGCGGGATCTACGATGATGCCAAAATCAATGCCAGAAAGTTATTACTCTATAGATAACAATAAATTTAGAATCGGTATGTTCAACACCTAAATGACTTTACTTGAAGAAAATGAAAAAAATAAATTCTATTACCTATCATATATAACGAAAATGATTAGAAATAAGATATACATAAATGTCAAATCTGTAATAAAAATAGCGGTATCTGAAGTTGATCCCTACCTCTCATAACTTCATAGTGAGCAGGCTGATTTGAGATTAAATTTTTATTAATCTCTTAAAAAAATAGAAATCTTATTTAGATTACTTTTTTATAATTCGATGTTCATTAATTGGCATATATTATATATCATATACAATAATTCATTTTTTGTTTGTAATTAACAATCTTTAATTTATTTTTTAATCCACGATATAATATTAGTTATCTTTCGATCAATTTTAAACATTTTTGTACTAAACAAGGATGATTGTAATTTATGTTTGTTGTGAAATTGATATAAGAAATTAATTAACAAAATTAAAATATGAGTAATTGTGAATGAATTAATTAACGATAGCTTTAGTGAAATATTTCGCTAAAAACTACTAAAGCATGAAATCATTAAATTCTTACAATTATTCATAATACTTGTATTAATTATACAAAGCCTGCGTGAAGGATTGCATTTATTTGTAAAATCGATATACCACGTCGCGCAGAATTTAAAATATTTTAAAATGAATTGTAGAATGATTACGAGTTGAATATGCATACATAAATCCACTTGAAAAAATGACCCTGTATTATAATTGAAATCTAAGTATATAATTAATACGGAATTCATTGATTTTAATATAGGTATCTAATTATTATAAACGTAGAAGAATGTGAGTTATTTAACATATGTCTATAACCATTTTTTTGAATGTCGAAATTATGATTATTAATTTATAAACTTTGATTTAATATAATATTTATATAAAATTCTATAACACTTCACTGATATTTTTAAATTTACGTTAATATATCACACTGAGAAAACTAAATTGTACCACTTCAATGGGTAAAAGTATAAGTGGTAAAACTCAAATGTGTTAAGAATTGAAGTTCCAAATCACATTAAACATTGCTTGAAGATTTAATTATTATTGTGGAATACAATATATTGTTTAGAATAATGCTTCAAAAATTATTCTTTGTACTAAAATTTTGTTCAAATTCTAATCAACAAAGACCAAAAAGACATTCTTTCCTTCTAAGTTACATTTAACGTTGTTACAAGTTACAAGTTAAGTGGTACGATTGTACCACTTAAATTACATGAATTTACCACTAAAATTGCTACTTGTATTACTTGTATTACTATCCCAACCACTTAGCTTCCTAAGTGCAAAAAAAATATTTACTATTATCAATATTTTATTATTTTAATGTTGCCGTGGTATTTTTAATCTCAGAATAAAGTTAAAGTAACTATAATATAAATTTAAATTAAAATACATTGTAAGAAATTTATTTTATATAATATTTTATAATGTAGCTAATATACAAATTTTTTTCATAGGTATGAGTTTAATTAAGACCATTTTCTTCTAATTCGTCATTTTCATTTATATATGATAAAGAGCGAAGTACATTATGTTACTGCATTAACGTAATACAATACGAGCGAATACATGCCAATAATTACACAATCAGTGACAACAATAACAAATAATAACAACAATAATGAAGCCTTGAATGCTTTCAATCTTGATTGCATGGCTTGCCACTGAAGCAAAACAGAATAGCCTTGAAAATAGATGAATGCAATGATAAGAGTAGAGAAAAGTGTAAAAATATATCAGACAATATTATCAAACGGCTATATATGCTAGTGTAAATACAAAAATATAATTTATCTTAAGAATATCTATGGGGAGAAAAGAAGTTGGATCAATGTCAAAAATTTGCCATTTTGATATAAATGAAATGTGAAGAGTTCAGATGTTTTGTATTTTGCTAAAATGTGAAAAATGTTATATATATATAACATAAAATAAATTCAAACCGTTATAACATTTGTAGTTTTCGGTCAATTTGAACGAATTTTTTTCTGCAGTAAAGTATTCTCTTTCATATCATATTGCGTAAAATTGCAAAAACATAAATTTTATTAGTGCAAATAAACTAATTAAAAAAACAAATTTCGACAAAAATTTGTTCAATTTCGGAAGTGTGTACGGCGAAAATTCTCCTCTATAACCCATATTTTTTTGATACATTCTTAAAATTCAATTGTTTTGGAATAAAATAAAAAAATTTGGGTTTTTTAATGGAAAATGGCTGAATTACGGCCAATTGAAATTGGCATTGTTTTTTCATAACTTTTTGTTTATTACATATAAACTTATTTTCATAATTCATCATATGCCCGATGTTTATTGCAATTTAACCTATTAAGTTTAATGTTACTTTAAATATGCACTCTACAAATCATCGAAATTGGGTGTACATATACTCTAAAATACTAATTACAGTTAATTTTACTATCAAAAGCTACTGCAACTTTTCAGATATTACTAACGACAGAATTATGAAGTAATTTCTCAGAAAATGAAACTTAAAATAAGTTTCAGGTTACTCTTAAATATTTTCGAAACAAATTCTTGCAGTAAAATTAAACTATACAAAGCTGATATTATCACTTAAAAATATAATTCTGAAATTTACTGGAGTTATATCGAGTTTGAGCGATATGTCAAAATTTTTTATATATAAACAATAATTCAATTTTCTGTAGAATTATTAGTTATCCCAAAAATTTGAGTGATTTCATTGTAAAAAATGAGTAGAGTAGTTTTTGAGTCTGAGATGAAGAGAAAAATCTGAATATAAGATCGATTTTTATACAATATTTTCCGATTTTTGGTTCACGACAGTTTTTTTAGTGTTAAAATATTATTCGAAGAAAAATAGTTTTGACTAAAATAATATTTCCGAAATGATGTTTGCATGTAGGTAATGCAACTTTATTGTGTTCGGCGGACGAATGCAGCGACAGAAGGCACCCATTGCTGGCGAATAATTTGCAGGACGGTGGCGCCGACAGCGATACGAACAGTCACTGCGCCTTGATCCTGGAGGAGACAACGCCAACCTCAACGAATCACAACAGCTGCGCTGCTCGCGAGAAGAGCAACGGCAATAACAACTACGAGATGCGGGAGTTTAACCGAAGACTCCTGTTATCGAATGGCGGCAACGCGACGCCGCCCGTCACAAACACCAGCCAAAACAGACGCACCTGACTATGGAAGTTTTGGCGAACCTACACAACCAGGTTTCTTTACAGGAATCATCGACCCGCTGAGTTAACAGTGTACAAGTAATGCGCATTACGATTCACAAAAATTATCAACTGCGTTGTGGGATGCTGCCTTTTTGCTTTAGTCAATAATCATTTCATAATATTAGAATTTTCTATTACAGAAAAAGAGAGAGCAAATTACAAAATTGTTTCTATTACTTTGTCTGGTTAGATAGAAGTTTCTATTTGTACTTTCCACTTCTCATGAAAATTAATTTCCAATATTCAAAATGAAAAATATAACAAACTTTTGTTTTTTAAGTGGTGTTTTATTGGATTTAATAAGACTATTAAAAAGCCATTAAATATTAAGAATTCATTTCTTTCTTAATTCTATACTAATTTCTAAATTTTCATTTCGTATTTAAAAAAATTATTAAATATTGTACTAATTTAATTTATATAAATTTTTATAATGTATCTTAATTGTTAATAACTGCTTATTTAATATATACTCTATTTTTATACTATATTGTACATGACTTTGTTTTAAATTATATTTTAAATATACATTAAATTATTAATTTAGAAAATAATTTTGATAGGACATGCATCTTTTACTTATTCCATAATTTCTTAATAGGTGTCAAAGTATGATAGTTTTATAATTAGTTTCTTTTGAATGTTTACAATAACACTATTTAATTATTGATTTTAACGAGAACAGTGATCTTCGTAATTGCTGGAAGAATAGTCGCTAAAATATAATAATAATGAAAGAGAGATGTCGCCATATATATTTACTGCCTGTTATGTGATAGAAAATAAATTGTTGACTTCTCGTATAATGTAGTGCATTGCATAACCTCATTTCTATCTAAAAAAGTTCAATTTACACTTTTCTCTGCTTCAAAAAAGCCTATGGATAGAAATCAAATGACTGATTTCCGAAAAAATTAAAATATTAAAAAATATATATTTATAATATTTATAATATATTTTTTGGTCGGAAATATATTTTTAAGAAACATTTATCTCAAATAAAACGCAAGTTAAAAAAAGAATGCGAAATAAATATTTTTGGTATTTTTTTCAGTTAAACCAAATTTTAACCGGTAGCGAATGCGATGGTTTTGAAACTGCATTGACAAACGTAATGGGTATAATTAGGAAAGAAGTAATTTACTTTTATCGCTATGGCGCTATCTGCTGGTTAGCCGGTCAGCGGTCGGTGGCAAGCGTTGGCGGTAAGCATCAAGCACAGACAAAAAGCAAGAAGATAAATAGAGTAAGTGGTGGGCGATATGAGGGGTGTAGGTTCAAGCAATGTGCACTCGCGAAAAGCAAAAAGAGAATCATAGCGCACTCAAAAACGCGGGAAACGCGGTGAAGGCACCAAGAAAAAAATTTTAACTACGCGGTCTGAGGAGCAACAATTAACGACGAGTATCACAGTTTACGACGTGTGCAAATATATTAATTGTCAACGTTTATCGATGGCTAGTGGATCTAACTGATCGTTTCACTCGGTCATATATCACTCTACGAATCTGAGCTATGTTCAGAAATTTCATACTAAAGAGTTTTTGTTTACGGTAAGAATGAATTGTCTTCAATTTTATTGAAATTGTAAATAGAATAACCCGTTTCCTTTTTCTAAATGCTGTCGGTGTAAAAAAAAGAACATTTCCTAATATTATTGTACGTTTACTTATACTGTCTAGAATAATAATGGAACATGTTAAAACAATGTACTTATTTAAAATTATATATATATATATATATACAGATTAAAACTAAAAAAATCCATTTTTAACGTATACTAAAGAAATTTGGTATGAAATTTTAGTATTCTGGAAAATAATCGTCATGCGAATCGATTGGTTAGATCTGCTAACTATTGATAAATTTCACAACCCTTCAAATGATGACGTCGCAATCGACTAATTGCTGACTAATGTTTGTGCCCTTACTGCTGCCCCTCTCCGCGTAGTTGAAATTCAGTTCTTTACACAATCATTGTGTATGCGTTTTCCGCAACCACGTTTTTGTATGTGCCGCAATTTTTTAAAAAAAAGTAAGTTGCTTCTTGCTTATTTAAAAAAAAAATTATGGAATATTTTCGTATAAGATGCATCTATTATTGCTTTTTGCAAATACGTTTGCTGTATATTTAAAATATAATTTATGAAAAATTCATGTAAAACTTAAAAGAAAAATGAAAAATGTATGCAGGATGCTAACAAACATATTAAATCTAATTTTTTAGTTAGATAGTTTTATATTATTGTTTTGTTATTTTAAGTATATAACATGAATTTAAAAGAAACTGTGTTAAATTACACTATAATTAGCGTTGTGTTTCATATTCATTAAATCATTTTCTTTTCTTACATTTTAAGCATTATATAAAATATGTTTTATAATTTAATTTTCCTTCATTTAAGTTAAAATACAGTATTAATTAATTCTGTTTGAAATATGATTTAATAAGTAAAATTTATAATATTAAATAAGAGTTAGTGTGTATAATATATTACAATTTGTCACTAATTTAAACTTTGCACATTTTTATTAAATTTAAAAATACATAAAGCATAAATAAATGTTTACGTACATTATTATGCATGTAAGCAAACATTCTTTAATAAGTTAGTTATTTAATTATTGTTTTAATAGAAAGAAGTTTAAAAATTATCATTCGACAAACTGAGAAAACAGATATAAAGCTGCGCATTTAAATTATTCCGTGCCAACTTTATTCCAATGAGCTTTAATTTATTCGTTTGCAGTATAACAGACGTATTGTGGGTTAAATTTAAAATCAATAAGCCTTTTACCGTTGAAAATTCAACAAAAGTTATGGTATTACATTTTTTTAAAATTTTCGGGTTATAAAGTTTGAAACTGAAACCTTTACTATAATATCAGTTATAATATGATTCAGTCCTTTTTCAAATAATAAAAATTAATTTAAAAAATTAAATTTTATTGATTCCATATGGAATATTGTATTTAATTATATAATATAAAATTTCAAATTACTTAACTTATTTTTAATATAATAAATTTATATTCAAAATATAACAGATCTTAACAGAACGATAAATATTTAAAGTAAAGGGACACAATTTAAATAGATTATTGCATTAGGAAAAATTGAAAATGTTCATTTTCTTCTAGTATTTTATAAAGATGAGATTTAGTATTAAAAAATAAAAATAAAACACAGTAATTTTATTTACTCTGATATACAATTTTAAACTCAATTATAAAAAGTAGAAAAATTGAAATATAAAACAGTTATTAATTTATTGCAAAGGTTATAAAGGTACTGTTGCACATTGTACTATGTTTGTAACATAAAAGAACATGAGCAAATAATAACTTCGGAATTCACGATATAAAACAAAAAAGTATAATGAAAAATGCGAGTTTCATAAAAATGTAGTTTAAAGTTTGTATTGTACCGACGCTAATGTGACACAGTTGCGGTTAAAGCTAATTTGCTACGAACTTATTGGATGCAATCAAATGAAAAGCGTTCTCAGTTTGTTCGAAATAACTCTCGGGAGCATAAATTATCATAATTCGAAAGCATCAATTGCAGAACATTCTTTGGATTTTCAAATATTAATTAATTTTATGCTCGACTTTTTTGGTGTTTTCGATCCATGTACAGAGCCAGTAATTGGAGCTTGATTTAATCCTATATAAACTTAATCAAATGAAACCAGTAGAAGTAAATCTTCATAAAAATTATAGACGTCATACCATATTTTCATAAAAAACTTTTTGTAATTCATCATTTTTATTATGTCTCGATGTTATACGCAAGGTAAATATAAATCTTTGTATCAATCATTTATGGCAAGAATTCACGTCGTATTAAATATGAAATTTTTTTGGCTAAATGCTGATAGTATAGATATAATTGAATGTTATTATATTTATATTATAGAGACAATTTCTAGTCAATGATTTTAACTCTAAACACTCTTAATCTAAGGATTAAAATAAAAAAATATCGAGATTGTGTTTATATATTTTTGTTTGTCAATTAAGTTAAATTTGTTAATTATTCATTTTGTTTTCATAAATATAACAAATAAAATGATTTGAATTATAATCCTTATTTAAAAAAAGTAATATATTAATAATTCACATTTAACGATTCGCAATAATTTTGTGGTTAAATATAAATTTATAATAAAACATTTAAATCAATTCTACATATATATATATATATATATATATATATACTCGGGGGAAAAATGCATCGAAAATACCGAATTTTCAAACCGTTATATCTCGGTTGAATATGATTCCAAATAGATGATATTTTGAGTTCTGAATAGTTTGAAGCTTTCTCTATACGGTTACGTTATTAGGGGCAGAAGTTACCACTTCTTTTCCCCTTGAAGAAAAAGAGAAGTACCAAATATAAAAAAAATGTCCAATCTCGTGAACTTATATCGCAGTAAGATAATTGTTAGGTCTGAATTAGCTACCAAAATGATAAAGTTAATTGATTTTCCTTCAAAACACGTAAAAATTAAAGTTTCTAGGATTTTTTGGCGCGAAGTTATACATTTTTGAAATTTATGAGCTTTTTTATGTTTCAGGTCATAACTCGCGTGATTTTGCTTAAAAGGGGATGATTCTTTGGATTTTGACAATCATAAAGTTCCTCTTTCAGAATACTTCAGAAAATTCGACAGTCAAAACATTCCACCTCTTAATACCCCCGAAAGAAAAAAAAATAAAAAAAATCTTAGATTTTATCGAGCATCAGGTTGATAGAGAACATTCATTTTTGTTTAAAATGCACAAAAATTCACGTGCCCACAATGAATTTCTTAAAATTATGAATTTTTTAAATTTTGATTACGTTTGCGTTCATTTTTGGCATTTGGACAGCAAAATTATCGCCTATCAATGAGTATTGAAGAATAGTGCCAGTAGAGTTTACAAATTTGTATCCTAATTTTTGAAATTTGGTAAAAAAATTATTTAACTTTTTACTGTCGACATCAGTTCTTTACCTGATATACGCCACGAGGGGCCTAATAAATTTTAAAAACGCATAACATCGCGCCAAAAAATCCAAGGAACTTGAATTTTTATGTGATTTGAAGGAAAATCAATGAACTTCAATTACTCAATCAATTACTCTAATAGCCAATTGAATCTTTTTTGCAGCGGTGCAAACGGATAAAATCAACACTTAAAATATACTGTTTAACATTTAACCATTCTTATTTTTATTTGACTTTATGAAAAGTACAATTAATTCCAATTAGAACACCGATTAAATAATTTTTAATGTGTATACAATCTATTTTTTAAACAGAAAACTTCGTAAAAAATTTGACTTGTAACAATATTGACATAGAAAAGGCAGCATCCCACAAATAAAACGTGTTAGCGAAGGAAAAGCACACCATTACTTTCGACCCTAAAAACCGATGAGCCGAAGGCTTAGAAAAGATATGCCTTAAACTGATAGAGAGCTGATAGATGCAAAGCGCTAATGAGTTTACGAGTATGAATATATAACTGCAACAAATAAATTTAATAAATACATAAAGGGAAAGAAAGCTAACAAGCGACATACATACGTGGAGTGAATATAT
>JABFPK010000272.1:0-14483 GCA_022817445.1 Habroteleia sp. ZL-2020
GTTTATGGTCAATAAACTTGCGTGTGCATTGCTGCAGACCGCGAATCGATCAAACTCAAATTCATTCGCGCAGTCTGCATGTCACTGGACAGCCAAGTCTATTTTTAAAAAATGTCGAACAGCCAAAAGTGCGCCTCGCACAGGTAGCGTCTGGTGCCAGCTCTCGTTCGTCTAATGATAATATTCATAATGGCTCTTTATTGTTCATAAGCCGAATGCAGCGGCGTGATTCGTTTTTGAATTTTGATTCGTTTAACTCTATGCTTATCCCGGAAATCAAAGCTTGGACGAAGGTCGGATATAGATGGAGAATTGCACAAGAAATTGAAATTTGTGCAATTTCTCCGATCAAAAATATTTTTGTTCTTACCAAAAACAATCGATATATCATACTTTTGTGATTAAATAATTTATAATTTAGAGAAAATTAATTCATATTAACAAATTATATATATAACATACATAAACAAGCTCAAACAAATTTAATGTTTTTTTATTTTTCACGAAAAAATATTCTTTCATTTTAACGTATCTTTCTAAATTTTAATTCCATTTTCAAAATTTAAATAAACGCGATTATTCTTTTTTTTATGTCACAAAAGAAAGTTGTTGAACTTTTAATCTACTTTCAAATTAAACAATCTTAACAACAGTTTTAGTTTTATCGATAGAAAGTTATTGTTGATTAAAACATATATTTAAATATATTGTTTTACAAAAAAGTGCCAATTTTATTAATAAGACTACTTTTTCGCTACAAGAGGAGTGAGTAGAAATTAATTTTATCGTTTCGATGAAAGCTAAATTTCTCGCAAGATGAGTCAATTCGCCGACAATAAGAACTATAATAACTAATGAAACGAGAATGAAAAATGCAATTGCTTTAGGTTATGCGTACAGAGGCATTTGATATTTTTGAACAATGAAATTTTTACAATGTAAATTGCACAATTAAATCTCGTAAAGTTTGCAAGGGCCGGTTTGACTAAAAGGAATATGACGTTTCTCTTTTTGTCGAACATTTGCGACGAATGTAAACAAAGAAAATGATCTATAATTAATTACAACGCCTCATTATGCCATTTTGATCTATGTATAAGTATTATGAATAACCAAACCCAATAACATATAACGTTATGTAATGCATAACAATAGAATTGAGATTTAATAATGCGCTACATTAATCCCGTGCACTTGAATTATTTTAACTCTTGCCGGTGCCGCAGGTTTTGCATTCTTTCTGACGTATTTCGGATGACAATATTAACACGTTACTATTAAGAATTATTTACTTCCTTCGAGCATTTTAACGTTTGCGTTTTTTGAATTTATAATACAAAGACACGATTAAAATATTTGCTGATTTATATTTATTTTTTATTTAAATTTGTAAAATTAATTTTGAAAGGAATTAATTTTACGTTTGAACTATAAAATTGTCAAATTTGTAACGTTTCTATCAAAATTCTTATTTAAAAAGTATTTTTTGTAAAGATAAATGTTTTATCAAATTAAATTTTGCATTAAAAAGCATAAAAAGGAGATGTTATAGATTTATTTGATGCATCTTTATTTTTAAGTGAATTTATTTTTGTGTGAATATTGTCGCTACGTCTTTGCCATGTCTTGCTGTTGAATCTGTAAATTACAACTTTCTTTCAATAACAAGTTTGTCGTGTTAAGTGGTCAGGATTAAATTAATGCATTCATCTTTTTCAACAGCGCCTTCGCAATCGACGGAAAGCCAGCGGAATTTGGACAACATAGACCACTATCACAGCGGTGGTAGAATAACACCGCCCGCGACCAACCTGCCGCGGTTCAAGAAATATGCTGTTACAGATTTCAACTTCCTAAAAGCAAGCATTCTTTTTGTTTTATCGACATTAATAATTGCTCACTACTTTATATTCTTTCTAAAATTAATATTTCTTATTCCAAATGCACAAACATATTTTTAATACATTTTTCAGAAATAATTATTCATTTTGAAAAAAAATATAATTAATTGCTTTTTCAATAAAAATATTTAAAATAAATTTTTTAATAAATTAAAAAAAGGTCTACTTGTTTTTATAATAAATAAATATTTTGGAGTTTTCAGATATTTTTCTTTTTTACACTTTTTTCTTTTCTACTTCTTTCATTGATTCTCTCATTCATTGCTTTCATTCACCAAATTTCATCGATCACTTTTTAACACTGTTTCCATTATTTTTTCTGTTATTAAATTATGAATGTAGCAATCTCGATTAATCCCATGCATACATTGCTTTGGAGAAAAGCGATCGCGGAAAATCATTTCCTCCGAATCTCTGGAGATAATGATTTAAATATAGAACTCGTGGCACAGATTTTTGTTTCTAGACGAGTAAAAATCTGTGTTGCCGTATATTTAGTCGTCAGTTTTGAGTTGATTATTTTTAACGAAACCAATAAATTTGCCGACGAAAAAACCGCGGTTCTCTCTCTAAAATTAATTCTATCACACTCGCAGATTACGAAGGGTTCTTTTCGGGTGGTTCTGCCAAATTTGCGAAACCAAATTTATTCCACGAAATAAATTTCGTAAATCATTTGCTGAATTATTAAGTGATTTTATTGAATATATATTTTATAAGCTAAAAATATAAATAAATAATTAAATTAAGAAGACAATTATAGTTTCAATATTATGTATATATTAATAAATTAATGTATAAAATAATAAATACATTGATAAATGAATAGGAGAAATAAAATTTTACAATTTTCATTATAAAAATTATTAAAACTATACAAATATGAATAAATGCATTAATAAGTAATTAGTAAGTAATAAATAAATAAATAAACTAATAAACAAAATAAAAGCATACAAAAAAGTAAATACATAAATAAAAATAACTTACAAGTAAATAAATAAGCAAAACAAAAATTTGCAATATAAAACCAATACAACTTTAGAATATAAAACAATACAAATTTTACTTCAAAAAATGAATTCCGCTTGCGACTTTCGGGAATTAAATTTTGCGGTACGAGTACAAGTGAGTCATATTCTTTTAATACATTTTAACGAGAGTAATTTCGTTTATTCTACACATATATTGTATGAATTCGTGGTTATAGTTGAACTATTTGAAACGCGTTTACGAGACATCGCGGTAATTATTTTGGGCGTTTAAATTGCATAATTAATTTAATAAGTCCAAAATTGTGTTTCGCGTTTGGTAAAAATAGTCGACAAGAACTTTGGCTGTCCGATACGTTGAAAAAGTAAAGTATTTATAACAAAACTTCTCAATTCGCAATTTCTTGTTCTTTATCAAACTTTATGAAATTGAGTTTTTCAAATGAAAATGTCTTTATAAATAAATTTAGAAGAAATTTAAATCGTATTTAACATTTGTTGAAAAAGAAATTTAAAGATAAAAAACCTTTATAAATATTTGTTAATAATTGGTTGCATTTCATGTTTGTTTGCAAAACATTGGTATGACGTTTGAAAATATGCAATCATCTTTTCTCAAATATTTTTCAACAGACGTCTGAGTTTGTTAAACATAATTGCAGATGCTGACATATTGTTTAATAAATATTACAGTTTGTAACGAAGAAAATTGGGGAAAAGAGAGAGAGTTATTTGTTTTGTTTTGTGGAAAGTGAATCTATAATGACTGCATTTGACGAGTGAAATTTCACAAGTCAATGAAACATTTCTAAAATTGTTAAACGATTATGCAGTACATTTAAGTAAATTATTTACAATTTCAGTCAAATATAACAAGTAAAAATTACACAAATAAAGTATTTTTTTAAATATAAACAATTCAAACAAAATTTTTTAATTTGTTTTAATAAATAATAAAAAAGTATTTAATAATATGTTTTTTTTCTGTTATATGTTTGAATATTTTTGCACTATTTTTTTCCTCGACAAGTTTATTATTTATGACTTATCTATTTCTAGATAATTTGTTATATTTCTATTATTTTAACGCCACCCCGACTTTGAATTTTAAATACTCATCTTCAGAAAACAGGACTGAAATATTAAAGTAACCTAATTCAAAACCTGGCATATAAATATAGATCATAAATAAACAAGTTATCATGTTCAAATATAAAAGTTCATACTCTTCAAGACAAATTATGTAGAAAAATAAGATTAAACATTTATTATGATTTTATGGTCGCTGATTTTAAACATATACTATAAGATAAAATCTAAAATACAAAATAGCTGATGAAAAATAAATATTTCATACATTCTGTTATATTTGTATCTTTTTATAAGTTAATGGTATACTCGCTATTATTCTAATTATTAAAGTTCTATAAAAAATAATTTATAATTTTATAAAAATTAATAAAACATATCCAGAATATTTAAAAATTCAAAAACCAATTTTTTTTAATTATCTGAGAAATAATTTGATAAAATTTGTCAATTTATTTTAAACATTTTTATATTTCTATACATAAAAAATATTTCTAAATTTTAAAACTTCTCAATATTATATAAATTATTCCAAGTTTATCTTATATTTTGTAGAAGATTTCAGAATTGTTTCTAAAATTATTTCTCCCGAGAAAATACTGTCTTTATCATTAAAAAATATAACAAAAGAAAATAATTTTTCATAAATCAAATAAATTAAAACCAACCAACATCTATACAAATTAATATCTCGAAACATAAATGTAGATTTATGAAATGCGCAACAACAATTTTATAATCTCAAAACATTGAAAAAGCTCTAAATATCGATGAACACCTACAAATTATTACATAATTTCATAAACAAAATATTTGGTAAAATTTTAGCAGAATATTTTATTCTTGAATTCATATGACAATTCAATTTTTCTTACATATATTTAACCCAATGTTAAAAGTTAAGAAATTTCCGCTGCAAATTTCCTGCGACTTCATATATGACATGTTTATCTATCAACCTTTAAAATCACACATAACCACGCTAATTCAAGAACAGAAATTTGTCTCTTTAAATAACGTTCCATACATTTTCCAAATATCCTCACTATCATCATTATTCCACATTATTTCCTAATCTTCGCAGAATATTTTCCGAATCATTCCCTAAAATACATCTCATTTTTCGTTACCAGTATCTCAAAACTTTACCAAAAAATTTACATATCATTTAAAAATATTTCACTACGTAGCGATTAAATTATTAACACGAAATCGCCATTTCAGGTATTGGGAAAGGGAAGTTTCGGTAAGGTTTTGTTGGCGGAGTTGCGCGGTACCGACTACGTCTACGCGGTCAAATGCTTGAAGAAGGACGTGGTCCTGGAGGACGACGACGTGGAGTGCACTCTGATAGAGCGCAAAGTTTTGACGTTGGCGACGAGGCACCCATACCTCTGCCACCTGTTCTGCACTTTCCAGACCGACTCACACCTCTTCTTCGTGATGGAGTACCTGAACGGCGGCGATCTGATGTTTCACATCCAAAAATCCGGCCGCTTCTCCGAGTCAAGGGCGCGTTTTTACGCCGCCGAAATCTGGTCCGGCCTGAATTTCCTGCACAAAAAGGGCATCGTCTACCGGGACCTCAAATTGGACAACGTCCTGCTGGATTTCGAGGGCCACATCAGGATAGCCGATTTCGGAATGTGCAAACTGCAGATTTTCCTCGACAGGACCGCCGACACTTTCTGTGGCACGCCCGATTATATGGCACCCGAGGTGAGCCAATTCCTCGGTCGTGTTTTGACAACGTGCGTTACACCGACCGAAATACCGTGCCGATTATGTTATGTTATGCGCTCGCTTTTGTTGCTTCTATAACACGACCGCGATATTTATGGTCTGTTCACCCCGCTGACCTTCATTTCATCAAACGAAAGATTGTTCCAATAGCCTAGCCGCGGAAAAGATTAGTATTTTTAACAAGGGCCTAGACGTTTTGTGTGAATTGAAAGCTCTTTCTGTTTATGTGACGATTGTACTTATAGTAATAAAATTAAACGAATATTTTTAATATATATATTATACAATAAAAAATATAAAAATTTTTTTGTTTGTTTTAGTATTCCTAAGAGAACACCATAGTTGGGATAATATCAAATTAATATTGATGAATTGATTGGTATTCAATATTAGATCAATATTACAGAGTTTTGAATCAATATAGTCAATATATAATCATGTAAAAATGAACATATATGGTCATATATGTACCATGTAACCCGTGTGAAAATAAAATATATATGTTCATAGAAATTCATATATGGGCATATATGTTGCGGTTCCATTTCATATATGAAAATAAGTTTCTTTCGTATGGTCTATATATGGCAGTCATATAAGCAAAATTTTTTACATCGGTTATTTTCATATATGAAATGGATTTGAAACATATATGACCACATATGAATTTCGATGGATATATATGAATCCCATATATATTTCGAGAGTTTTCATATATGAATGCTGAAAACATATATGCCAGCCACAATATGCTTCATTTTCATACGGGTTGTAGCTTAAAATGGAAATCCATGACATATATGTCCCATATATATATTACCTCACACATATATGCCATAAATGTAGCTATATATGTTGCCATATATATGTCATATGTGTCAAATATGTGACATATATATTGCCATTTAAGTGCTATATATGTTGCCATATATGTATCATATGTGTCAAATATGTGACATATATATTGCCATTTAAGTGCTATATATGTGACATATATATTGCCATTTATATACTATATATGTGACATATATTGCCATTTATGTGTTATATATGTGACATATATTGCCATTTATGTGCTATATATGTGACATATATATTACTATTTATGTGCTATATATGTGACATATATATTACAATTTATGTGCTATATATGTGACATATATGTCCCATATATACATTTTTATATAAGTCTTCATAAAAGTCCCTTCAGACGATATACATTATAACATGCGTACATTATTGTGGCAGTATTGGTTTAATGTTGCAATGATGATTATATGCTGATGCTGAGTAAACATTAATACCACATTGAAATAATGTTGAATCAATATTAACAGTATAATGATGTTTCAATGTTAATTTAATATATATAAACATTCAATTGATTATCCATTAAAAAACGTTACTGATAAGTACTACTTTTATTTTGTTAATAATCAACATTGCATTAATGTTAACTTTAACAGTGAATTTAAATAATTTTGATATTTGAACTGCATTATACTAACTATTTTGCTTCAAAACTATTTCAATGTATTATCGAAGTTCATTTAATATGTTAATGCTAACGAATAAACAATATTAGTGCAACCTTAGATCAATATTAATACAATTTAAAAGAAAAAAAATAGTAAAACTACCGATATTGATCGATATCAATTGAAGGGATACTCTCATATTAAATAATTATTATAATTTAATATTGTATCAATACAATTCTTCGTATTAAATAAATTATATATATTAATGTTAGAATGACTATCGTGTTCATCATAAGTATTAGTCATTTTTCTTTATCAGCAAAATATTATGTAATATATCATACCTAGAATATTATTTTAATGGAATAATATACTAATACATTAATATTCTAGACATTTATAATTCTATACACCAAAGTTAGATATATATATTAAACACAAAATATTATTAAACCCTATTTCAAGTTTAAAATATACCGAATGACCTCCCGCGTGGAAATTTTTAGTCTGGATGCAGTCTGGAAGCAATCTGGGTCAAATAATAAATAATATAAATAATAATAATAATAATATTAATAATAAGTATATAAACAAATAAATATAAATAATAAATAGTCTGGAAACAAATAGTCTGGAAATAATCTGGGCAGGACTAAAAGTTATCTGGCAATAGTCTGGATACAAATCTGGGCCAGACTAAAATTAATCTGGCGGCCGTCTGGCAAAATAGTCTGGTGATAGTATGGCTCATGATCGAGACCCAGACTATTCCGCGTGGAAAAAATAGTATAGCGTAAACTAACAAAAAAATTACAACCGTCGCCGCTGAGCGGATTCGAACTTGGAACGCTCGAGGTTCCAGGCTAGGCCACCGAAGAGATATACCGTCTCAACTAATCTTTTAAATGACTTTCCGCGCTTTATTCGATCAAGCAAGTAAATTCTTGTTGCATCATATTATTTGATGCAATTTAATGTTTCATAACTTTACTTAATTAATACTAATAACAATAATTAATTTTAAACTTTATTTGAAACATATTTATTAAATATCTTATATTGTTTATATATATTCTATTTTTTATTTAAATAGTTTTAATAAACTGCATCCAGACTAAAAATTTCCACGCGGGATTGGATTATTACATTTTCAAAATTTTTCATTTCTCTTTCTCCGATTTCTTTCCTCAATGACCATTTATCACTATTTCATTCACCGCATTCCATTCATCACTTTTCAAACATTATTTCCTTTAATCTACGTTAATCAATAACTCTTTTCGCAACTTCAACTCCAAGATTTTAACAAAACGTTAAAAGCCCTATGCATATTTCAATTTGCATTTGTCTGTACATTAATGTTGACAAGCGATATCGTTCGCTTGCAACATTTTGTTTATACCGATATCGGCAATATTTTTCAGTTCAAGTACTTGTTTTGTTAATGTCATTGCGAAAGTATCAATATAGTAACATATTACATACTCAAATTGCTAAATAAATAATTCCCTACTCAAATGCAAGCGAGCACGTGAAATATTTATTTGAATACAAATCTTTTCTCGAAGAAACTTCATTTAATTATTATAAAATACCGGCTATCTTGGCCAGTGGCCAAAAATGATTAAGGAGTGTTATTTTAACACACTAACACACATGCTGTCTTCGCATTAGGAATAAATTTCGATCATCCATAATTTCGCCCAACTTCACACGGTCTGGTGAAAATTTGCGAAAACATTTCGAAATAATTCCAAATACCGACTTGCTCTAGCCAAGGCACTAAATTGCAAAACGTTGGACTAAGAATAAATAAAGATTAAATAAAGAACTTAACATTCTCCAAACTTGCACGCCTGCGATGTCAAAAGAAAAAAGCGTCGACATTGGTGGAACTCGCAATAAGCCAACCTGAATTATGATAGACGCGCGGGTAAAAATAACTGTTGATGTCATTACGGTATTTTTGAGTGCGCGCAAGAACATCTGCAATTTTGCAATTCTTCCGTGGGCTTGTTCATAATGAAGATGGACGATAAAATGTTTTAATGCGACGTGCAAGAACTGAAGCGTTTGTTTTTTGACAGATTATCAAGGGAATGAAGTACAACCAATCTGTGGACTGGTGGTCCTTCGGGGTCTTGTTGTACGAGATGCTAACTGGTCAGTCGCCGTTCTCTGGCTGTGACGAAGACGAATTATTTTGGAGTATTTGTAACGAAAGGCCATTCATACCTCGTTATCTTAGCCAAGAATCCACCGACATGCTCGTCTGCTTGCTCGAAAAGGATTCGGGCAAGAGGCTACCGGGACACGAGATCGCTGTTCATCCATTTTTCCAGGTATGACTATTAATGACTTCTGGAAAACTGCTTATTACGGCCAAGTGATGTTTCTTGTTAGATTTCCTGGTTGAAATTTAAAATCCAAGAACTGGAATTACTTGCAATTACACCTAAAAACATTGAACTTTAGGGTCTGTAATTGAAAAGTAGTTTAAATTTGAGAAACATTGCTATTTTACGAAGAAAAGAAAAAAATAAAGAATATGCTATATATAATAATTTGCTAATCCTACTCCAGAATATTTATTATTCAAGAAATATATATATATAGATGAAAATATTGGCTCATAGTCGCGAGCCAACCATATACCGTACTCTTGCCATATTTATATTTGCGAATGCCGTACTTATGTATGGCATCAGGCTGGCATAAATCTGGCAATAGTATGGCGTATGGCTTGTTAATTTCTACGTGGGTGAGAATGTGGAATTTAATACCGAGAATATGAGGATGCATCTTAGAAATTCATCATATCATCTTAGAAATAATATTCTAAGGCTATTTTGCAAATATTTTAGTAATATTGTTTTAGCTTCGAACTTCATTATTTTTTTAATTACTTGCATTTTACTCTAATTTTATATATTCAGAATATTTTTTGATAGTAACATTTCTGTATATTGTTTATTATATAATTCAATATATGTTTATAATTATAGATTATTGCAGAGGACATAACACATTTTTGAATGTCTTTTTGGTAAAATTTGTAATAAAATATTATCATGCTATTGTATGAATCTTTTCAATGAAATTCTTATGTTAATTATTTTTAACCTGGATATAAATATTTAACTGTAATCATTTCAGTATATACATATTTTAAAATATTTGTCAGATTTTTTCCTATTGTTGCCAGCATGACGCCATACTGTAAAGTATTAAAAGCAAATAAATTTGGCTATTGTATGGCAAATGGCTGGCTAACGGTTATCAACCACTTTTATGCCACACTGTTCATTTTAATGCAGAATAGATCACATTTTTGCCCGTCATTTCAATGTAAAAAATTGACCGACATATCACTAGGACTAAAATTAATCTACATACTATAATTTAAGTTAAATCAGCATTAAAAATGCAAATACGTTTCGGTATTCGTAATGCAAATATTTTTATATTTAAGTGCACTTTAATTAAATTTAAAGTGTATATTTAATTTTGAACGCAAAAATGTTTACACAATTTGGTGAAAACTTGGTAGATTCAATGTAGCGCACTTATATCTAAATTGAGTATAACTAATTTCTACTTAATCTTGCATTATATATATTGAATATATGCAATTTCTACCGTTAATTTATTACACGGTACACAAATTATATTAAAAATATTTATAACAAATTGTAATGTTTAATATAATCTTCCTTCTAGTGTATATTTTGTTTTATAAATATTGTAAAATACACAAATACATTTAGAAAAATAAATTGGAATATTTTTCCTAGATGATTTAAATCCAAAAAGATAATTATTAGGAAAATAGCTACAAATATTCCCCAACTGTATTATAATTGTGGTATATTTTTCTATAAATAATATTACCTTTTTGAATAATTGTCTTTCTAAATCTCCAAAATTTATAGAAAAAATTATAATTTATTTTTCTCGGTAATGTAACAACCGCAAAATCTTTTTGTATTAGTACTATTTACAACCAAAAACATTTATTGGTGTAACCCAAACTAATCATATAAAAAAGACATAGTTGTTTAAATAAATTTGTTAAATTAAAAAATTAAAAAAATTCTTCAAAATCAAATATGATATAAGACCAATTTTTTCAAAGAGAAAGATAAAAAAAATAATTTTTTATTTACTAAAAATCGTTGACTGTTTTTTGCCAATGTGCGGGTTTCAATAAATTTCAATTATTTCGCATAAAGTGAGAAATATCGGTAATACTTCGATCAGTGTCCTTAATTAGTCAATTGGATTTTAACAAGTTACTAATGTGACTTTATTGAGGACGGAGCAACTGGCACGACTTCTGGCAAGATAAATCAACATTTTAAAGGTAATATAAATTAAATTTTCTGACAACTCAAAATTTAAACGATATAATAATATGATACTATAATTCAATAACTCTAACAACATAAAATAATCTAACAATATCATTGAAATGGCTTACTATTAAACATATTTTGAAATATTCTAAGCAATAAATAACGTTAATTATTATTACAGAATTATTATTATTAGTAATGACAATAAATGCATTGAATCTAGTTATTTGCATCAGAGAAAGAGCAATGAGAGAGAAATTTTAAATATATTCATATTTATAAAATGAAATATACAACTTAGCTATTTTGTTTTCGTTACGTTATTGATTAATTACCTGTCTAATAATTATTAATATTCTTTTATATTGTATTACCTTCAATTTGTACCTATAACACTTCAAAGGTTTTACCACTAGGTTTTTTAATGAAATAAATAAATAAATAAACTTAAAATATCCTTTATCTATTATATTATAATCACGTAAGAGAATTTTTGATTTGTTTCTCTGAGTTTTATCTACGTTCAGTTCGTTTCTTCTTTGTTTAATAAACTTCTTTTTGCCCAGAAACAGTTTTTTCCTATAGGGTATTAAAAATAAATGAAAACTATTTACGTTATTGATTTTTTAGAGTAAGTCTTAAAAGGAAAAATAACATAAAAAAACTTGAAATGCCATGTTATTCATTTGCAATTTTAGATGCCCTGATATTCGTTGGAAACTTCGATATATATGAACTCAAACTAGAAATTGTTAAGGTCTAAATAAAATTCAACATATGTTTACTATGCAAATATTCATAAATATAAAAACTTTGCAAAAATAATAGTGTATGTTTTATATAAGTTGGCTGCATGATATTATGATTTCTAATTTATTTTTAGAAAATCAGAAATTGTATTAAAGTTATATTTTGTCTAGTATTCTTGGAAGTTAATAACAATTTTAAAAATTAGCGTTTATTGGATTGAAATTTGCATCAAGTATATGTTAAACAAATAAATTAGAGTTAATTAATAGTTGAAAGCAAAAAAGAGAACCAAGTAAATTTCTATAAAAAAATCCCAATGTTTTAAAGATCTCAATAAAATAAAATATTTAATTATGTTAAACAAAACATTTTGAAGTATCTTTATATATATTATTGATTTTTATTGAACGCGAATGTTTTTTGTAATGATAGTAACTGAAAAATAATGCAATAAGATAAAAATTATATAATTTGGTTAAAAATTAAATACATCGAACGCTCATTAAATATTATTTTACAGTATGTTTTGATAAAAGGTTATTGTCTTTTAGATTTTGAAATTCTTTGCAATAATTAGTAAGAAATTTTTAGTATAACACTGTTCAGTTTTATCTGAGTTTGTTGCATGTTTAATGCTATAATTAATTCTTTATTTTGGAAAAAGTAAGCCATCACGGTAAGTATGCTTATTTATAATATTATTAAGATTCTGTATATGTTGTGTGTCAGCATAATTAAAATTGAAATCGATAATAATATTTGTTAATATTTGTTAATAATAATCTAATAATATTTCATGAAATTTGTGTACAGTTTAACAAAATGTTGTTATGTTTGGAAAAAAAGGGATGTAAATTTTCATGTCGGAAACATATAACTAAAAATAATTAACATATAATTCGTAAAAGCCCGAGCGGAAAAGAACAGCATGGAATGAGGCTGGCTCATGTCCGCGACCCAGCCATATGCCATGCTGTTTCCAGGCTTGTGCCAGTCGTATTCCACGTTATTTTGATTTTTTCCTACTTTTTAGAAGGGCATCAGGCTGGCATTGATTTGGCAGTGGTTTGGATTGTGGCTGGCTCATGTCCGCGAGCCAGCCTCATGCCATTATTCTTTTTCCGCTCGGGAGTGTCTATAAATGATTTTTAACTGTTAAATATATATAAGAAATAAAATAAAAGGTTAAGATTTTATAATTAAAATCGTGCAAATATTTATAATTTGTTCATTTCATTCTTAATTTTCGAACCAATTTTATTAAGCTATTCGTTAATTTACGAAGATTAAACTAATCATTGTTTGAACAAGTTGAAAAAAAATGCACTGAATTTAATTTGATTGACTCGAATCAAATTTATGACACTGATCATGTCGGTTTTCATTACATGAATCTTGACAATCTACATGTATATACAATTGTAGAAAAATAATATTTAAAATTGTACTATCTATTTAATTTGTATGGAATGTTGAATACAGACTAAAAATTTTATTAAACAATGTGACAAATATGGTTACTTTAGCTTGAAGATATAAATGAGCATATACTAAGATAACTAGAATTTTTGCCGTACAGTCTAATTCATTTTTAAGTTGTTTTCAATAGTTCACAAAATATAGTAAAATGTAATATATTTTTTTCTTCTATATATTGGTAGATGTTATGTAAATTGAAATAAATGCTTATACATTCAACTACGACGTATCTAATAGCTAACAGAGAAGAGGGGCAAGCAAAAATGAAATTTGCCTATTGGTCAGTTTTGATGCATGCTAAATCAACGACTAATCACGTGCATTTAATGAGGTAATAAGTAATTTTAATGCTTTACTTCTCATATCTTTCCATGCTTACCCAATAAATATATTTAGTTCGGAATCATTTGCCAATGATTATTAGTTTCGAACGATTTTTCAGTAAAAATTTTAGATTTTTTGTACAGAAAGATTTATATTCAGAGGTTAGCAAAGGTTTATAATTTTTCTACTTTTATTCAAATTTTATTAACTATTTTTATTTAAGAAGGTTTTTTAGTTTTTTAACATATATATAATATTTTTTAAGGTTATATACAAAAAAGCAATATATAAGTTGATTAAAGATTGCATTTTCAGAACATTTATATTCAATGAATTTTTTTTTTGCTTTAAACATTTGTTTAATATAGT
>JABFPK010000273.1:0-17236 GCA_022817445.1 Habroteleia sp. ZL-2020
CATTTACACGTACACATTCAATCGAAAATATTTAAAGTCCATAGTTCTTTTCTTCTATTGATAAATCCTAAAGTATTGTAGTAGAGATGTGTTAGTCACGTATAATAACGGATACCTTAAATTCTAAAATACTGATAAATATAGACATCTGAAAGAATGTATTCAAATTTGGATTTCAATAGCCTTTTAATCCTTTCTGTAATGTTTCTAACATGTGTTTTATATGAAAAACTTCTTAGAAATATCAAATAACCCTTGTCAACAAAAACATTTTTTGACAGAAAAAATTAGATATTACTTTGTGATTATATGTAAAGTCTTGTACTTTTATTTTTATCTATTATTATAATATATTTTTATAAATTGTTATTTGAAGGAAATTGTTCGATAAAATATAAAATGGTTTTATATTGGCTCATATTTAGAACTTTCTGGTTACTTTATCAAATAATAATCATCCAAACCACTTTACACAATAATATATATATATTTGTTTATATAAATTTTAAGTGAAAAATTGTTTAGAATAGCATCGATTGTAAATAATTCTTTATAATAAGACGAATTTCTCCTTTTTACAGCAGTTTTAAGGTTACTGAAATAATAATTATATTCACAAAAAAATAAGGTGAAAATCGTCGTTCTGTGCCACCATTAATGTATAAGGTTTTTGTGGCATCGTTAATTTCACAGGAAACCAATTAATTATAAAACTAACAATCACTTAAAAACAATTATATTTATACAAAGTTAATTTTCTTGTTTAATTAACGAAGCTATTTTGTATAAAATATAGTAAATCCATTTATCATTACGAGATATTTAAAAAGTTGAATTTAATTTTAATTATATGATAGTTTGATTTAGCACGTCTAATGAGTTTTAGAAAGCTGGAAAAATTTGGAGAAATCTAGTTTTGCATAATTAATAAACAAAAAAAAATAAAATATTTACTAAATCGTGTAGCGAAACTATTTATTGAAGGTATCGTTGTAATGTGTTAACCTAAATCGTATTATAGGTAGAGATACTTTATATATGTACATGTATCTTCTATATATAATAACGATTTTATATTTAAAATTCATGAAACCCTATACGTGTGTAAGCGCACTACATCGGTAAAAAAAATAAAATGAATCATTAATTCAGGCCGTATGAAATTTTCATTTGATCTTACGAATATTGCTCGAAGATAGAAAGATTTAACAACTTTTAATCGTTTTTTCATCAAAACGAGATTTTTTAATCAAACATAAAACAGCGCGCTAACGGATGAAATAGATATATAAAAATGAGTTTAATTTTGCAAAGCTGAAAACTGTAAAAATGATTAATAACGAATTTTAGTTGAATTTTTTTAATATTCATATTATGCAATGTTATGTAAAAATTGAATTACATGAATTATATATATTTATATATTATAGCTGTTCGTTAAAAGATTATTAAACGAATATTTAAGCGCCATTTATTTAATTAGACAGAGATTTATTTGTTTAAAGATATAAACAAGATAAAATAATCTCTTTCGCAATAGAACTAATAAATTTTAACAAAGGTTGTTGAAGTACGATTAATGGTATATGCTAACTATCATTACTTCTTTTATTACGCTACAAATATTAATGCAAATTACTTCCGGAATTTAAACAAATTCGAATCATGTTAAAGTAATCTATAGGAGTATAAATACAGTTGCTTTTGTGAAAATGTTATTACTATCTCTATATAAAATTTTGTTTAAATATTTTCAATATTTGTTTTGCAACACTTAGAATTAAGTTAAAATTTCTAACAGTTAACAATTAGAACACATTAATAAAGATTATTATTAAATGAATAGTATATCATATAATAATAAAACATAGGCTAAAATGTAATGGGAGATCTTATAGTTGTATATTTTAGTTAATAGAAATTTCGATTTAAAGTTGTCTAGAATTACATATTGATGTAATATAATTTCTTAAAAAAAGATAGAACCGTTTTTATCAATTCTCGATATCTATAATGATAATATATCTGCATTAGTTATTAAAATAAAAATATAAAATGAAATTGATAAAAATTAAACTTATGAAACGTTAAAAATAACTGATTTCTTATCTGAACATATTCTGAAATAAATAGTATTATAATTTTGCAAATAAAAGAGAGGGATAGTAAAGAGACCAATGTAATTTACGCAGTTATAGAAATAAAAGCAAAAACCAAGAATTTCAGAAGAATGAGATAAACAAAATTTTTTAATAAGAAATTTAAAAATAATGAAGAGAAGTTATGCATTGAGAAAAAGGAGTTTGTTATTTTTCTTATAAAGTTTAGAAAAGCGTGACTATATTGTCCAGAAAAATAAAAAGATCAGATAGAAAGATCAGATATATAATTGTCATATATTTATTTACATTTTTTTAGTTATTGTCATATAGTCATGCTTTTCTGCACTTCATATGGAAATTTAGTATACGTTTTTTCTCAGTGTAAAATATATTTTAAAACATTGACATTAAAAGAAAAAAACTATCAATTAATAATAATTAGAAATGTACGAAACTATTTATTCATTTTATACAAAAATTATAATAGTAAAAATGTATCTATTTTCTTAAGTTGAAATAATAATAGACGCTAAATTAATACAGTGCGTTGACGTACGTCAATCTATGAATTGACCTAAGATATCTCATTAGTTCTGACAATTTTGTATTAAGAAAACTATTTTATTTACTCATTTTTTCAAATTTAATTTGTCTTGTAAACGATTATCTTATTAACGTTTAAGCTTTTAATGCTTATTTAATGATTCAAACTGACTTATGTTAAAAACCTTTATTGAGTGTTTTTCAAAAGAAGACAATCCAAGATTTTAATTAGAATTAAAAGTACTGATTATCGATTCGATATTGACGTTTTAATTGATCAATTTAATAAATCAACATTGCAGAATTTTTGACTCAATATCGATCTAACTTTATGGTATTTACTGTTATTTATATGTAAATGTTCATATTTTAGATGAGCATTGATAACACAACAAAATATTATTGAAACTATATGGATTTTTGCTTTGTGCCTGCACGTGTGTGTCAGCATGGGTCATGGTTAATATTGAAATACTTTTAATCTCGACAAGTTATTGACATGTTAAAAAAGTTATAGAAAAAAAGAAAGTGGTACTTCTATCTACATAATTCTTTTAATCAACGCTTTGATGTTATTTCAATATCAATATCGATATTGAATTATCATTATTTCAATATTGAAATTAATACAGAAAGAAAAATGATATTTCAAATTAATTTTTTCTAAAAATTATAGTAGCATTTGAAATATTATTTTTCTGTCTGAATGGTAAATTAATTATTTATTATTCAATAAATCGAAACACGACTTTCTTTTAAACTGGAAGAATCTAAAATAATGAAATTAAATGATTCTTTAATTATTTTGATTTCAAAATATTGCAATACATCACTCAATAAAACGAAACCTTGGTGGGACATATCAACGTTCCCCAGGAAAGTTTTACCTACGTCTATAAAACTATTAAAAACATTTTATTAATTTCTAAAATAAACGTTTTCGAAACATTTCTACAAACGTTTATCAACGTTTCTGGTCTATATAGGCCATTATTATATTCCTTAAATTATTGTTAAATATTTTTTGGGTATATTCTACACTCATTATAATTAATATAATTTCATTATAATATTTTATCAATTATCAAATACGTCTAGAATATTAATTTTAAAAATTATATTTTTTCTAATCATTCTAATAAATATTATACAATATATCTGGATTTTCCAATTTGCTTTAAGGATTTTTTTATATAAAAAAATAAATTACATAGTATTTAAAAATTTTATATAGTTGTAAAAATTTATTTTGTAATAGATCATCCATTATATCATTATTTTTAAATTAGTTTCTGTTTATTAAGAATTTGTATAACCTATTATAGTTTGTATAACCTATTACACATATTATTCTATTAATTGTATTATATTATATTCAAAAACATAACGTTTTAAACATTTTTGTGTAAATAATAGGTGCCTTTTTCGATTTTATATAAATTTTACATCTGCTATAGTTTTTTAACTGTCAGTTTTTTGCATTTATAACACGAATTTTTTCAACGTGAAGTTCAAAATTCATATATAATATATATTTTAAATTACAAAGTACTTTCGTAGTGCTTAAGTATCAATATTTTCAAATAATTCAACAAGCAATTGAATTAAATTTACAAAAGATACGACTTTATTCATGGTTAATCGGACAAATGATTATAGGGGTGATATCTGCACAATTCAACAATGTTGGTAGAAAAAAATACCGGTGAGCGCAACATGTCATTAATAAATATTATCTTGAATAAAAACACACAGTTAAATATCTTTGCACAGTAATTATAATTAAACATGATAATATTGTTCTCAGTGTATAATAAATGCGTTAATATAAGGCAGCTTTATTATTCTAGGCAAATACTGTGATTTTATTTTATATCTACTATTATAAACGGTGTGATAGTACTGCCGGTAAAATCGTAATTTTTCAAAAATTCTGAACGAACATGGTCTTGGTTAAACTGAAAATTGAAATATTAATTATTAAATAGTAAAACTTAATTAATATTTCCACAAAACATCTTAAAATTAGGGTATTATTATGATAATATAATTTTTGAGGTTATATTTAACACAAGGGATTTTTGGCAATATCTAAAAAAACACATTATCACTATTTCAAATGAAAATGTAAACGTTGTGATTGCGTAATACCTTTATCAAGATAGTTCATTTACCGTTATTACTTAAAATCAAAATTTGTTCACTACTATTTACACTATGACCCGCGTCACTTACCACTCTACCACTTTTTAAACACGCGATCCAAATATTGCCTGCCTTTTATACATACTGTTAGTAATTTAAATTATTGTAATTACGATGAAAGAAAATTAGATTGTTAATTTTTAAAATAATAAATGTTTAATAAATAGTTTTTCTTTTTTATTTCTTTAATTTTTCTAACAATTTTTTGTGAATAATAAATAATATTTATTTAATTATAAAATATTAATTATGATTACACAATCAAATACAGAAAAAATAACCTAGTATATTAAGAGTATACATAATACATACAATATTTTTCATTTAGAATATTGTTATCAAGAAAAACTGTACTAAAAGCAAATTAAATATTTGTTTTTAATTAAAAATATGAATGAATGATTTATGTAAAAAAGATCAATGTGTTTTCTATTAACATCTGTAATTCTAATATTAGTATTTTCATTAATAAAGATAATAAATAAATTTTACATAATAATTGTTTTGTTATTGATCCTTAATACAAATACAAAAATTCAATGAATTTATTAGTTTTAAATTCACACATTGTTCAATACATTTATTATTAAAACTAAATTATATTTAAAAACTACTCTTTATTTTTTATGGTGATTACATTGTAACTTGTAATGTAAAACCAAAAGTAAATATTTGTTAGTAAATATTTTTAAGAATATATATTTTAAACTTTATACTGTTTAATTTTGCTTACAATAGTTTTAAAATAATTAAAACTATTTTAAGAACAACATTTTGTTAATTTTTATCAAAAATTATAAACTATTGTAGAAATAGTGAGAGAATCATATAAAGATGTAAATAAACAATCATTAGTTTATATCTATTAATTCGACAATTGTTAATAATTATAAATAGCATATAAATGAAAAAAAGTTTTTAGTGGCAATTTTTAATATTCAATATGTATTACCCGAAGCAGACTTTTAAAATATACTGATCCCGTATGTCTTTGAATTTGAAAAAATTCTTATTAATTAACAAACTTTTCAAATACAGCATATAATCTTATAAGTAATTTAGTTTATTTTTGAATAATATTGCCCATTGCAAGCGTTAAGTTTGACAAGGCAACTTTAGCATCGCTCATTTCAAAAACATTTAAAACTTCCATAGCTTTTTGAGAGTGTTTTTCAAACAATTTTTTCGATAATTCAATTCCGGATCCTGATATAATTTTATCAAACATCTAAAAGGTATAAATCAAAATAAATCCTCAATTTTTACATATATTTCAAAGTAAATAAAAAGTTACCTTTTCGGAATTTATGTCTAATCCGTTCTTAATTTCTTCTAAAATAGTTGGATCATGTTCAATTTCAAACATAACTGGAGCTGAATATAAATTGATCGAAGTTGTATTATTGCTTAAAAATGGAATTAAATCTGATGAAGCCTGAAATTGAATTAAATTGCATTTGAATGATCTTGTTCGCATTCTTACTTTGGATAAAATGAAAAATACAAACTGTCCAAGCCAAGGACCAGTGCTTTCCAAAAATATAGCCTTGCTGCTGAATGAATTCATCATGCTCAGCCAACTTCAATGTTCCCTGACACATTTTCCCAAGTAATGATCCAATCCTTTGACCATGGTAAAGTGTCCATTCAGTTGCCGCATTATAAAACGAAGGATTATCTTGTTCGTCAAACCTTTGAATAAAATACGATTCTGCCATATCTCGAACTGCACTAGATATTAATTCAGCTAACTGCAAAAATTCATCAACACATAATATAAATTTCATTTTTATAATTATTCTACTTAAATAATATTTACGACTACGTACATCTTGGTTCTTCATTTCCGCTATTAAAGAATAACTTTTAACATAAAGATAATCTGCACACATTAAAAAAAATCGGCTAGCCAAAATCATGTCCTCCTTTTCAGCAAGAGTCGGGTAATTTGTATTATATGCATCAGTGATATGGTTTTGTAAGAAAAAACTGAAGTAAATCATTTGAACTGCATCGGCTAAAGTGCGTTGACTAAAATGATTTTTAAATTGTTTATTCTATTTAAGAAATTGGCAAATAATTTTATAGATTTTCTTGTACTATAATAAAGAATGGTGTAGTAAAAAAATTGTTTAAAGACCGACCCAAATTCATTAACCTCGTTAAGAATATTTGTAATTTATGCTTAAATATGAATATTACTTAATATTATTATAATAACAATATTAAACTACATATACATATTAAGATACAAATTAAAGTTTTCAGTAATTGATTTTTTACAAGAAAAAAAATATTGACAATTCTAAAGTTCCCATCCTGGCTACACCATTGATATTAAAAATTAATTTCATTAAAGAAAAACCACAATCTATTACTTGCGTAATATTTCTGAAATATGATATTTATCCTTATTAGTCATTTTCAAATTTCTAGCTGTTTTGGATAAGAGTAATACAATGAGACCTAAATCCATCGATTTATTATGTTTGTAATTAAAGAAATCTCTACAAATAAACAGTTTTTAAAATTAAATTAAATATTTTCTGTTATAAATTTACATGTTCTGTAATTGTCATATTTTGTAACATATTTTGAAATAAATCTTACAGGATATTTTTCAATGCAGATTGATTCGAAACGATTATTTTAAGAAAATCGTTTTTAATGTAGTACGTGTTTTCGTTAAAAATCCAATTCAGGGTACTTGAGAACATTGAATAGTTAACTATTTTTTCAGCTTCTGAAACAGCTTGGATCCAATCCAAATTCTGATTGGAAAATCGTCGATGACTCTTCCTTAAATGAGGTGTTCCAAGTTGCTGACATTGTTTGGCTATTATTATAACGTTTGATACAAAAATTGACCCTCGAATCATAGCGAACACAAAACCACCATTCGACGAGTTATAAAGTATGCAACGAAGTATTTGGATTTCTAGGAATAGTTTTAAATTACGTAAAATAAATGTAGATAAGGAGGTTGCAATTATTTTCAATAGTGTGTGAGTGTGAATGCCGTCAATTGTTAGAAATATAGAAGTTGATGTTTCGCGCTACTTTTTAGTTAGAGCAAATACTTCCTAAATGTTTTATGATACCTAACGTAACGATTCTCGATACGTTTTGAAACGTATGGAGTTAAAACTGTGATAACATTAACAACGAATTAAACTGGGCTATTATAAGAGACAATAATAGATTAAATAAATAAAAGCAAGATAACGCCATTAAATAGATGGCGAAAATAACTAATAAATAACTATTTTATTTTCTGAATGCCATATAAGAGGTCGGAATTATTCAGTACAGATAGTCAATATTTACTTCTAAAATTGTAAAAGCATTAACAACAGAGTAATTAATAAATATATAAGTACATATTTAAGTAAAATAATATTGTTATTTAATGATCTATCTATAAATAAGAGTTAAATATTAAAAATTTTAATTATATTATAGGCAATTGAAATATTTTACCAAATAATGTGCAAAACAGAAAGAACTCCACTGTTTTAAATGTTATATATA
This sequence comes from Habroteleia sp. ZL-2020, assembly GCA_022817445.1. NCBI lineage: Eukaryota > Metazoa > Arthropoda > Insecta > Hymenoptera > Scelionidae > Habroteleia > Habroteleia sp. ZL-2020. Next base: position 8,382 of record JABFPK010000273.1, read on the forward strand.
TATAGAAAGATAAATATTTTAAAAATGAAAATGTCTTCTAAATATTTATATAACTTTTTTTACTGAAATAATAAATTTGAAATCTTAGTTAGTTTTCAGAGTTTGCATTATAAGAATTATCTTAAATGTGATAATATTTAGCATCCGTCACATCATCCGTTACTGTTCAAAAAATTGTTATTCTTTTACATTCTCCTCAAATAAAAATGAAAAAACTTTTATTTTGAAATTAATTATAATCTACTTTAGTAACTTAATAATTCTGTTAAGTTTCTCTTAATCTACGTTTTAAAAATTAAAATGAGATTATTATTTTCATTGCTAATATATTATATATTAAAAATGATTTTTAACTAGAATCATATAATTAAAATAGCTTTCATTGAAGTAGTATTTAAAGCGAGCATCTTATCAATAAGAATAGAAATAATATTAATTAATTACTATTCTTTACTGTATTGTTCCTCCCATCTTTAATCAGAATGAAGTGAGACGAAAAATAACATTTATATAATTTTTTTTGATAAATATATATTCTCAAAAATATTATAAATTATTACTAATAAAATCTCTAAAGAAATAAACTATATCAGGTACAAGATATCTGACACAATTTTCTAAATAATAATTCTATTTTTGATTCATTGATAGAAGAAAATGATTTTAGAGATATTTTTTCTATATATGTTTTATGGTAAATATATATAATTTGTTTCTTTCTTTCACAAGTCACTGCATTATTAAATTTTTTCATTTCTAACGTAAAAAACCATATCTCTTAAACCATTTTTACAATTGACTGATGTACTAACTTTCAAGTTATTACAGTATTTTTATACATTAATATTACATATATATATATATATAAAGAATTCACTTATTTAAAATTAATTACAAATTGTTGATAACTTAATTTTTGCTATACAGATATTAATTAACATTATTTTTATATATTTAATAAATTATAATTTGTAGTTTTTATCTATTTTGAAATGGAGTGAAAAGTAACTAAGACTTTTTTTTCTTTTAAATATTTACCACAAGTCTAAAATATATTTAGCAATGAATTTATATTATAAAAATATAAATTAATAAATATTAATACAAAATACAGTCTATTTAATTTTATCGTAATCATATGATTATAATATATGATATTATTAATATTATATCATATTATTGTCAGTTATTTTTTATAATATTTTTCATTTTTTTTTATAAAAGCAATATATTATAAAACATCTCTATAATTGAACTTCAAGTCCGTATAATCAAACAAAAAAACATGAAATATAATCTCCGTTCAAATAAATAAAAATTGTATGATAATATAATATTATATATAAACAAATATATATTATGTATTATAAATATAGATAATAATGATTTTCACCAACTTAATCTTGAAAATAATTTAATGAGTAATATTTTGATTATTAAATCAAAATAGGTTAATACTTTCTGTATCAAAGTTATGCAAAACTACATTTCTAACAAAAACCAACATTACTGAATACCTATTCAAATGTTAATAAATTTGTTCTTAACATTAATCTTCGCATATAAAATATATGCATATTTAGTATATTCACAATTTTTAAACTTATTTTATTGAGAATTAAATATTTGAGTTATTGATATAATGATATACCAAACTATGATACAATCTAGACTACAAAACAATAGTCTAAATTAATACACATTGCAAAGTTAATTAAAAAACTTGCTAATTATTCATGATTTAATCGTTAAATTTATTATTTTTAAATATGATTCAGTTTATTTTCTTTTATTGCACCTGTCATATGAAAAAATAAATACTAATTATTCAAATACTTTGTTCTTATTATATATAACTACAACAAATTAATAATGAAAATAATTAAAATATAATTTGAATTAAAAGTTGTATAGCTTTTGTTCTTGTTTTAATACTACTTTAATAATCTTCCATAGCGGCAATTATATTCGAAAGAGCAGTTCTTGCCTCACTTTCTTGGAAGACACTTAAAACTTCGGTAGCCCTCAGAGAGTGTTCTTTCTGCAATTGCTTAGACAATTCAATTCCTGGACCTGATGTAACCATATTAAAAACCTAGAAAAAGTAAACATTATTTTATAATAAATGTAATTTTATTAATTTTATTAATTAATTTTATTAAATTAATTAATTTATTAATTTTATTAATTTCCGTTTAGTGGAGAACATAATATTTCTAGTATTGTGTTTTTAAATATTGTATTTAATTAAAAATTATAAATGATTTCGATAAAGGTTTAACATCTATGTTGGAATAAATTTTAATGTTAAAAGAGAATGAAAATTTACCTTCTCATAATTGACATTTTGTACGGAATCCAATCCTTTGTTTATTTCCTCTAAAATGCTTGGATCATGTTCAATGTGAAACATAACCGGAGCTGAACACAAGTTAAATTGAGTTCTTGAATCTTGACTTAAGAACGGAGCCAGGTCTAAGCAAGCCTTTAATTCAATTAAATTATATTTTAATACAATATTCAATAATTACGAAAAATAAAATATGTTATTAAAAATTATGGAATTTTTAATATTTCTAATCATTTATAAAAAATACTGACTTGCCAAGCTAATGCTAAGTGTTTTCCAAAATTATAGCCTTGTTGCTGAATGTTTTCATCATGCCCAGCCAACTTCAGTGCACCCTGACATGATTTCCCAAGCAAAGATCCAGCACTTTGAACATTGCGTAATGTCCACTCATTCACTGCATAATTTGTGCGATCTTCCGGTGGAATAGAAGGTAAAGGATTATCTTGACTATCTACTCTTCCAATAAATTCTGAGTCTGCCAGGTCTCGAAGTGCACTTGAAATTAATTCAACAAGCTGTTGAAATCATTCATTATTATTAACAAATTTAGCAAATGGATCATTAATTATAAAGTTCAAGTTTCAAAATGATTATATATTACATACATCTTGATTTCTTAGCTCAGCCAATTCAGAACAACTATTACTAAGAAGATAATCTCCACTTAAAAGCGCAATTTTATTTCCAAAAGTCATGTCGTCCATTTCGGCTGGTTCTGGATAAACTCCACGTTGAATATTGACTAAGCTCTTGTGCACCAAATGACTTGTTCGAATCATTTCAGTCACCTCGGCTAGAGCACGTTGACTACAATAACATTTATGGTGAAAATTTAAATTTCATTGCATACTGTAATTTACAAAGTTATTATTTTACGTCAGTACTGACCTGAACTGAAATATTTTATATAAAAAGATTGATATTATGAACTTTATTAAAATAAAGTATAGAGAAAAATAAAAATAGTCCTAATAAGTTAATAAAGTTAAAATGTTATATATACCTGTGTAAAACTCCCGCAGCCTTATCTTCTTCGATATCATCGACATTTAAGTGCCCAGCAGCTTTTGAAATAAGTAACACAATTAGACCCCATGCTTGCATATTATTCCGTCCATTATAAATTAAGCTTCTACAATTAAACAAAAAACAACCTTTTAGATAAGAGATCATGTTATAATCATTTCATTATTCAAATTTAAAGATCATTAAATACAATCTAGCACAATTGATACCAGTCATATTATTTAAATCCTCAACAATTAATTCAATAATTTTTTCATATATGATTTTATATCATATATGTCATCATATATATAGATTTGATAAATTTTAAGAAAATTTAAAAGAAAAAATGATTTTAGAATTTAATTTGAATGATATATAATATTTATTTTAAAAAGTATACTAATTTTCAAGTATATTAACTAATTAAAGTGCTAACAATTAATAAGAATTAAGGTGGAGAAAGTTCCTGCTATTAATTTATAAATAAATAGATTTTTTATAAATGATTTTTGGAACTACTATACATAAAGTTGAATAGATGTTTCTTTAAATACCATCCAATTAGAAAATAACGAATGAATTTGCTTTGTTGTACCAAGCACGGAGAACTTTCTACAAATTAAAATTCAATTTTACTAATTCAGAGGTAGTTTTTATGTTAGTAAGTTGAAAGAAACTTAATGCATTGAATACAATTTTATAGGTGGCAATTATTATTTCAACAGAAAACAAATATTGTAAAATGTAAAGAATATATTTTAAATCATAAGAGAAACGTTGAAATAATAATAATAGGTCACTATATACAAAGCGAATGTTTTTTTCTGTTTTAATTGTAGTTTGTACTCTTATAACTGTACAAATAGTATTTTTATAATCTAACTACAATATTTATAATATTTCACAAAGATATAAATTATATATTTTTACTTAGCTATCCAGAATTTTATATATAGAGATAAATACATTTTTTACATATCCTTTATATAAACCTGAAAAACACCTTTAAGTTTAAAGTATTATATTTCAGCAATAGAAATCTGTATTTTTTCTTATAGTATAAATATAATAGATTTTATTTTCATAATTAAGAGCACAATTGAAAGAAGACAATTTACATTAAATTAAACATTAGTCAATGATTTGTAAAAATGAGAAACTATTGTTCAAAGCTATCTTCATAATAATACAATTTTGAATCAGAAATATATAGTCATTTTAATATATTTTATGACAATATATTTTATATGATTTTATGTTTATTTTTTTACAAAAACAGTGTTAATAAACAATGACAAGATGAAAAGTAAATGCATTCCAAAATGAATTTAAATTGCATTTAATTTAGATTAAATAGTAAAATTGTTTTTATTGGGACTTACTTAGCTGTTTTTAATAAAGGATGATTTGACCCAACTAGTTTTCTGAGATGCAATGCAACATTCGCGATTTCATCGCTAAGCAGCCAGCGCAAACTGAGAAAAGATGTTGGATAGCCAACGATTTTCTCTGCCTCGGATACGGCTCGATTCCAATCTGGTTTCTGGCTGGCAGCGACTGAACTTGCGAACTCCTGGCGCATTTTCACTATATTCAGGGTCAGAAGTTGTTTGTGCTTCACTGCCTGCCGGGACAGCGTGCTATTATACAGCATCACAGAACCCCGGAGCATCCCGAACACCGAACTATTTGACATCAGATTCAAATTAATCGAGAACGCGCTTACCTTTTCGATTTCACGACGCGGCCTTCTCGTAATCGATAACGATTATGAGTTTGAAATGAAACGATTCGTGAGCTCGTGACGTGTTCAAAACGTTCAAAACTTTCTCTTTTGCCCCGATTTTCCTATAACATAACGCACGTACACCGTCAACATAACCTTATTTCTGAATTCGATTTTGCAAAACTAAAGAAAGACTTATTTAATCTTTTGTCATATCGAACTAAAACGATATATACATTTTATGGCATTTACAGTGTTAGTTTGGAAGACAAATACACTGTCTGGGAAAATTTCACACTTCCCACTCTTCTGATATGTTCGACACATATTTACCTTAATCTAACCTCAAATGTAAATATTAATATTACTGCATTGCATTAGAAAAAATACTGATGATTTATCGAGATTTTTTAGCAGAAAATGTTCTTCGAGATGCAGTATAGTTACATTTTAATGTTTTATTTAAAAATTACAACTGAAAGTTAGTTAAAATGAATCAAGCATCTTAGACTTTTCTCATGTTATAAATAATATGACTTTGTTTTTTTTATGATGAGTTTCGCGCTAGTTTTTAAATGGAATACGTCATAGTTCTTCGACCAATCGAAGCAATAGAAATTGCCTTACCGGTACTTTAAATCTCGCAAATCTAATATTCTATCATTCCATGTTTTCGACCTTTTCGACCATACGATTCGGTTCAATCTTCCGAAATTTACGATTTAATTATTGTTTCGAGTTATTTTGCTTACAGGTATTACTTTTCTTAAATATAATACAAAAAATATTAAAATAGTTAAATTCTTCAAAATTGTTCTTATAACATAAGTTTTTTTTTATTTAATTGTTTTCCTATTTTTATTGATTGAAGCAGTTCAAGCTTAAAAAAGTTGGTACAGAGACCTTACTTATTCACCTGCAGCCCTTTGTTGCAGAGATTTTAACCTATAGACATTGCTTTAACGGATACAGTACCATGCCGCCAAAAAAACAAGGACGACTAACAAAGGTTATTGATTTTTTTATTGAAATTAAGTTTAATTATTTGTGCATATTTAATTATTAATGATTTTTAAAATATTACATCCTTCTTCTAGTTAATAACTTACTAATATAAATAAAATAATTCAACTTTTTCATAAAGCATAAATAGAAATAACCTTTATATATTATATTGTTAATTTTATTTATGATATATTTTTAATATAACTGAAATTAGCATAATTATAATAAATGTAACTGCAATTCAGTAGATATATTTATGTTAGAGTACGTCTCTCTGTAGGAATGGCTGAAGTCGTTAGGTGCCCCACATTTTTATTGTTTTTTATTTTGTGTTGTTTTTGTGATACAAAATATTTTTAAACTTTTTTATAACTTAGTTCGTGTATCACCAATCTTAATTAAAAAATTTAGAGATACATGACTTATTATTAGGTTGTATTAATTAAGTGCTATCGGAATAAAATGTTACGCTATCCTGCCACTCACACGCTTCTAATTGATGCCAGTGTGTAATCATAACAGGTAGTAGTATGCAATTATATATGAGATTCCTGTTCCGTATTTCAAGAGTAGTCGGAATCAAAGAAAAATTAATTATAATTATATTAATAAATAATTTTTCAAATGTTATGTTAATCTTAAGCACCAAGCGGCAGTTTTGCTAAAGAAAACAAATATCGAAAAGAAATTAAAAGCAATAAAAGGAATGAACTAAAGAGATTATAAATTAACTTATCAATAATAATGCACATTTAAATGATATTTTTCCAAAAAATTAATAATTGTATAACTAATATTAAAGTTTCCCTAATAGCTGAAAATATGTTTTAAACATTTTTATTGAACATTAAAAAAAATTTTTATGTTATATATCCGTTTGAAATAATGTATACATATATTTATAACGTTTAGCGAATAGGTTTAATTTTTTTAAATATTTTAATGCATTTTTTAACTTTGAAATTAAAGTTTTCAACAACATTTATATATAAAATCTTCAAGAACGTTCCTATCTTGATCAATTGTATTTTTTTTTATCAAATAATTTTTTTTAAAACAAAATACCTTAGGAGAAATTTTATTAAGCTAAATTGAATTTGTAATTTTTTTGTAATTTATATTTTTCTGAATGGTTAGAATATATAAAATATGGTCACATGAAAGAATCTGTTGAACTATTGGATGCCGACTAAAATTTCAGTAATGTGCTCGTTTGAATAAATATTTTATTGCAAAAATATATTATTGCACTAAGCAGATTTATTTAATTTATGCATGGAAACAAATATTAAAAATGGCAACTTTTTAAGAAACGAACGCATCAAATAAATTAATTTCTAATTAGGTATTAGAAATAATCGTTGAAAATTATAATCATATTTTTTTAATTTGCAGACTTCCACTTCAAAGAAAGAAGCGGAAGTCAAATTAAAAAAAACACATGAAGAAGAAAATTCTGATGAAGACTTAAGTACTGAAAATGATTCAGTGAAAAAGATTCCAGAAAAAAAAGCAAAAGCAAAAACTCCAGTAGAAGACACGGACGATGATTCAGATTCAGAAGAAGATTCAGAAGAAGATTGGGAAGCAAAAGCAGCAAGTAAGAAAACCAGAGAAAAAGCTGTAAAAAAGACAACTGGTAAATCAAAAGGTTCTAAAGAAAATGGAAAAGCAAACAACAAAGATGATAAACCTAAAAGTACGGCTACCAAAAAATCGAGTGCCAAAAAGAAACGTGAGAGTGATAGTGAAGTCGAAGATGAGCCAGATACAAAGAAAGCTAAAACTGAACCAAAACAAGTCCTGAATAAAACTGAGAGTAATCTGGATGAAATTGACTTTGATTGTGACAAGCTGAATGAAAATGGCAAGAAGTACAATTTAAAAATTACCTGCTGGAATGTTTCTGGAATTCGAGCTCTTATAAAGGTATAATTTTACTAATATAATGATAAACACTATCTTCAAAAATAACACTATAAAATTTTGAAGATTATTTATTCTTTTTGTTATCTAATAGGTAATTAGAATAAGGTTTTTGTGCAAAATGTACATCATAAGTAAAAATACTACCATGCACAAAACTTTCGAAAAAATTTAAGTCTAAAAGTTCTTTTTAGAAAAACACATTTTAGCAAAGTGTCATGAAATCGATTAGAATGAAACCTTGAATGTTTAACTAGAAAAAGAAAATCTAGAAATGTTATTTATTATTCAATATTTAAATCTCTAATATAATCAGATTTGTTAAGTTATATGTTGCCAAATTAAATTACTCTGTTGAACAATGAAATTTATTAAAGAAATAATTATAAAATAAATATTAATTTATATTATAGAAAAATGGTATGAATTATTTTGAGAAGGAAAATGCGGACATAATTGCACTTCAAGAAATAAAATGTAACAGCGATAAATTGCCAAGTGAAGTTAAAATTCCTGGTTATGAACGTTATTTTCTTGATAGTAAGTTTAAGTCTTGTGTATAAATTTGATTTATTTTAGGAATGTAGTTATTAAATTTCATATTCATAAAATCATAGGTGCAAAATCTGGATATTGCGGAGTTGCATTATATTCCAAAGTGAAGCCAATTGAAGTGAAATATGGAATTAAAAATTCCAAATGTAATGATGAGGGCAGAATAATTACAGCTCAGTTTGACAAGTACTACGTTGTTAATACATGTATGTAATAATCATTTCTACTAACAGTTAAATAAGGTCTATTTTAAATGATATTGATTCTTTATCACAGATGTCC
>JABFPK010000274.1:0-17235 GCA_022817445.1 Habroteleia sp. ZL-2020
ATATATAATAATTATGCGTAAAATTCGAGTCAAGTTATATGGATATAGAAATATAAATTCTTCGGCAACAATTTTTAATTGGATCGTATTGTGTTATACATGCTAGACATTTGTGTAAAATTTATGAGCAGTGTTTGAAAAATGTATATACATAAACTATTTACTTTAAAATGGCAATTTGTTTTTAATATTCTCCTTTAGTCATGCGATCTGATTTTATGAAATATTTATATTAAAACGAGTTTACGAAGCTTTTCTTCTTACACAGGGAAATATATATTTATAAACAATGGCATAAAATTTATATACATATCTCTCGTCCTGATATCAATTTTCATTGAGGAGTTCATATAAACAGTTTTCCGTATAGAAATCGTTATGCAGATGGTAATTCAAATTAAGGCTTTATTAATTAATCAGATCATAAGCATTTATTAATTAATCAATTTCATATAACACATGTATGTCAGGCATTAATGCAACGTGCATGAGAACATACATGTGGATGTCTATAAATAAGTATTATATTGTTCACATACAGTTTCACATATTCAAGGTTAAAAAAATTAGTTTTTAAATTCGACACGTCGACATATTAGGGCATAATATATTTTGTACAATGTAATACCTTGATAAGATCTTCGCCTCCGCGCAAGCTGTCTGACAGTGTACTAAATTATATCTACAAAGCTGATAGAAGCATCAAAGACAAAGCCGCGATATCCTGGCTCAATGAATGTGCGATGAACGAGCGTGTCGTTTTCTCCAACAATTCTGTTCGACGGCAAATTGGCGTGAGACATCGTTGTTGTAAATCTGCTAAACCTCGTCGTTAAGCCGTTCATTTCCCATTTTTGAGATAAAACGTGGCCAGTGATTAACGATTAATTACGATGCTGTTAATCAAATGTTAAGGATAAAGGATTCAAGCGTAACTAATGTGAATTTAATTATAATCGCTATGATTACAATCCATACTTTTCTTTTTAATCCAAGTCAACAACCCTTTTATTTTTATTCTTTTTCTAGGCATTATAGTCGAAATATTTTATGAGAGCGACGTATTTTCCAATACGAAAAAGAAGTAAATCATATCTTGGACTTGCATTGATTTCTAGTGAATGGCACCCGGATCTAATCCTGGTTTAAAAAGGCAATGACATCCACAGATATATAATAATATTGATCGAAGGAGATAAAAAGAAATGAGCAAGAAGTGACTAAGTAACTTCAATTAAATTTAGAATTGTTTTTGGTTAGATGACACGTCTCTATATATAAATACCAAGGTGTATATTTATCATTTAATAAGTTTCTTTTGTTAAAAAAATCAGAACATAGAGCATATGAAATATTTTTCTACTTTTTAAATTTTCCGTTTAAAATGCTTAACTAACTATCCCAGTGAAAGCTGCAATTTCTTACTAGATTTCCGGGATTGATTTCATACTTTATTCCACTCAAATTTTTAATTCTACTTCCTACTTTCTTGCATTTAAATATTTGACCCACATCCTTTTGTTTTCATATTCAAAGTAACACACATCTCTGTCGTTATTTCTGTTACTTCTTTATTGACGAATAGATTATACTTCAACAGCACCAAGAACTGTCTTTGTTCGTCCCATATAAGATTTTATAAGAAGAATATAATACACAAGAGACCCCTATCATGATCATTGATGTCGTATGAGACATCTGAAAAAGCACTGCTTTATTCTCTGAAAAGACACTATTCGCAACATATCTTCTTTCTGGCTAAAAGTATATGTAAAAACCGCACTTTAATTTTGTATATTTGAAATATGTCTTTATTTTTTCTTGGGGTTGGGACAAAGACAAAAAAAACTAATACTCATTTTAGCTCCATCTTCGGATCACATTGATTATTATATAGAGAATGAATTTCATAATTTGAATTGGTTATTATATAGCTACGGAAATAATTTTTCTAATTTAAAAAAGTTGCTGAGATCAAGTGACAATATGAACATAAAACATTTGCGTTGAAAAGATACTTTTATGTTTTCGTTCTATTCAAATTATTTTATTTCGCCTTGAAATTCCACGCACTAAAAGGACAATGTCCGACCGAGGGCATTGTCACAGATGAGGTAAGCGGGGAGAGAATGAATAGTAACATTCAATTTACGCGAATTATTACCGATTCAGCGTGAACGTAAGCGCGACGCGTTTATGAGAAACCTGTTTCGAAAATACGCTCTAATGGCAGGAGTTATCCATTTGCACGATGACACAGCTGATTTGAAATTTATATCGCCTCGATAATTGCGCTTACGCACATGACACTGCATCCGAGATTCCCTGGCATGCTAAATTTATGATCGCGTCGCGATTTTGAACGACTGCCGTATTATGCTAGCAAATTCATTCGGGAGTGTGGAAGAGTGGCAAAATGCAAGGGGTGAAAGACTTTGGTGTGATTATCGCGGAAAATGGCGCGTCGTTCGTTTTATAATGCGTTTTACTTTCGGTGTGGACTGCCATTCGTTTTATGACAGATTGCGAATTTATTAAATTCTTTATGATACGCGAAAGATGTAATTTTTTATGTATACTATATGAAATGTACCAGGTGCTTATGGCCTGAAATGATACAATTTATATAAGTCGATTAATTTCTGCTGTAAATTTGATCTGGTTTTTACATGGGATTTTTCTACTTTTACCATTTTCGATTACCATAAATATATTTTTATATGAAAATTATGAAGAGAAAGAAAAATTGAAGTCTATTTGAAATTCAGGATAGGATAAAAGATGTTGAAAGAAACAATATTAACTGAATAGTAAGACGACTATGTTTCTTTTTAAGGGTCAATTTAATCATTTTAAATATTGCCAAATCCGTAACAAAATAGAAACTTTTTTAATGTTTATTTATTTCGTCAAATTTCAGCATCATAAACTCTCGTCATATTCTATAAAATAATGATTCTAGGTTCAAGTCTGATGCAACGGGGTTAGTAAATAAATATATAGTATAGTAAATAAATAAATACTTTTATTAATATAAATTTTCTAAATTTTTGGAACTCGTTTTTTTATCATCTCAAAAAGTAGTTCCAAACTTACGTTATCAATAGACAACAAAAATGTATCTTTTGCAAAAATAATATTCTCCCAGAGTGATAAAACGGCGGAAAAGTTTCAACTGATATTTTTAGGCTTTTATATCTATTTCAAATAACCCTAATAAAGTAATAAACACTTGAACCTTCACCTTAACAATTATAATTATTCACCAAATTTCAACTAAAAAATGATATCAACTTTATATACATGTGTATGTGTGTCATCAATCTAACTTTACAACTTATCATAATTTTATTATAACTATGATTTTATTTACAATAATATTAACTGTAAACAAATTATTTATTAACAGCTTTAAATTATTTATTAACAAAAAACAAATCGACATTTAACAAGTAATTTTAATATTTATTTCTTAAAATTTAACATCATTAGATTGTAAAGGCTTCTCCTAATTATTTTGTTGCACAAAGAACTGTTTTGAAATACTTTATAACTTTTTGCATAATCGATATTTAAAAATACTTTTTAAAGTATTTTTTATTATATATACATATTTATTTACTTTTTTCAAACTATGTGTAAACTTTATTCGGCACTGAATTTTGGTATATGGCCTTTAAATTTTATTTAATAATTATGATTATTATTTTGTCTACTTTAGAATTAGATATTTATAAGCTATATATTTCAAAGAGAATTATCACGTTATATAGTTATTACCTATATAGAAAATTCTGAGTAGTTTTTTTTCGAAAATTTATACATAATTCAACTAAATACTGAATTACATTTAATCTGATTTGTATAATTTTGCCGCTGACAAGATCAGGGCATTCAAATCTTCTAAGAACCCGTAGTATACTTTGACTAAAATTTCAGTGTAATTAAATCACTTTGTAATTAGGTTACCAGAACCTGATCAAAATAAGAATTTCTAAATAATATGTAATTAATTACAATTTTTGAAATTATTATGATTATGGGTGATTCAATAATCTTCTAAAATAAATTTGCAAAATTGTTATGAATTTAACATTATACGTTTGCAAAATTAATGATTTTAAAAATATTTCATAAAATATGAAGAAATATTTTTTTAATGATTAAAAATACACAAAATTATTTCGAATAAATATTTCAAGGTATTCTTAATTTAGAAGATACGATATTATAATATGAAATAGAAATAATATACTACATATCAGTCTTTTATTAAACCATCGTTCATTTGGAATGTGCAATATAGAGACATATATATTTTTTTTATTACAATAAATAAATATATATATTATATTTTTATAGATTTATAAATATATATTAATTATACCAAAGGAATTAGAGATTTTATGAATTTATATATATTTACTTTTACATGAAATACACAAGTATACGTTACTACACTTTTAAGAAAAAGTCCAATTAAAGTTCAAACATATATATAAAACATAAAATAAGGTAATTCCAAGTACTTATTTCCGCAGAACAGTACAAAACTAAAAAATATAAATATTATAATATGAATTACAGTTACTGTTACTTCAATTAGCTGGTTGTATATATATGTATATGGAGAAAATAGAGTACATATATTACTATCTTATTTGGTACAGTGAGGATATACTTTAAACAATATAGAACAATTTGTGTTTAGCACATAATGCATCCATATACTAAGAAATAAGAATAAGATAGTATTTCAATTTTACTATCTTAATTAATAATTTTGTATAGTTTTTAAAAGTATATACATCTATTCTTATCAGTGTGAAGCTATTAATTTTTATAATTTTTTTCTCGTTATACGTATATAACATAACAAGTTAATTTATCAACATATTCTTAGCACTACTGCCCTATTTAAATTTCACCCTCCATCTCTTAATTGGTTCTGTTATTTTACCTTCTGTGTTTGTATTTCTACAAATCTGTTCGGGTTAACAGATAACGTCGAAATAAATGTTTAATTGACAGGTAGCGAAAACACATGTATATCCAGAAGTGTATGTCATTTATTTTGTGTGTCAGCATAAGTCAAATCTCGTACTACAGAGACCAGGAATGTGTAATCAGTCTCTCATATAAGTGACACGTTTAATTAAGACGAAAGTACGGCAAGGCATGATGAATGTAGCCTGAATCGACTCGTAGGCAGTTAACCAAGAATGTAACACTTTCTCTTTTGTTGCAGGTAAGCTCAAGCGGCTGCTGAACAGGCTCTGTGCCGAGTTGGGAAATCGTGTTTGGGGGTGAGTAAATAGTGCACATACGTTGAAGCGTAATGAGTAGTCAACACGAGAAGGTTGTTCCTTCAGATTACGGGGGGATGCGCGCAGTTGCGTTTCCTCATACATCTCTCGAGCGATCTTCGCGTGCGGGCGCCTTATTTATCACGTTTCTGATCGTGCAGTCAATTTCGCGAACTTACGTGAAAGCTCTTTTCATCTCGATCGCAAAGTCATAATCGCTGGCTTTGCTAACCGGTCATTTTGCAAATTAAGCGCTAATCTCTCGCTAAATATTGGGCGGCGCCGCCTTTTTTGCCGCACGTCAACCCGTTTTTGCATTATTAATGTCACGATTCCTAATTGACGCAAACGGTGTGTCAAATAGCTCCAAGTCCGGCCGATTAAACCCACTCGACTTTATGCTCAGTCGACGAACTGACTGGATATTTAATTATACTACTAAGCTCGAATTATAGTATAAGATAGAAAATATTAATTACAAGTTCTGCATTCAAGTTTTCTCGTCTGTAATGTTAAAGACTTTGAAGAATATTTCTTATAATTATATGAATGCGCATTGTCGCATAGAATATTTAATAAGGTTTTCATTAAAGATGAGCGATATGAACTTCAAATTTTACATCAGGATTAGAATTAGCAATTTAAAGGCTTTGATAAAAGGGAATAGAAATCTTTATGGGGCACTTGTTGCTTTTTTAACTTTGGTTTAATATTTAGTTTCGACAAATGTATATTACTAAGTTAGAATATTAAATTTAAATATAACATTGGTATTCCGTCGAACGAGAATTTAGTCCTTGAGATGTTTTCATAAAGATGACATTTTGATGTAAAATTGTTGAAGTGGAATAAGATAATTGCAAATCCTATGTAACAGTGCATAAATTCTTGTAATGTTGTAAAGTTTTGGGAATATATTTTATTGAAAAGTTTGGAAGTGAAAAACTGTTAAAATATTCATTTTGAATTTCCACCTTCGGAGATATTAAATGTTTTATTACAATGAACTTCTTCAACTGTGTTGCAAGTTGCAGTCATATTTAACAGGGTCCCCGGAACAAGAATAAAATAAGAAAGAATACAACAATAAAATCAACTCTAGCGAGTAAAGGTCAGGTTACGACAAAGTAAATGGTGCGAAGTGAGGCGCTACATTTTAATTCGAATTGGCCCAAGTTTGGCTCTTTATCAAAGGAAATCTCCGGTGCGCGTAATATCGAAATTTATTCCGCTACTTTTGCTCTTCGATGAAAGTCGTAAAATCGTAAATCATGGCAAACGAACCTTAAGCTACGAGCCCACTGGTTTTCCTCAGCAATATAACTCAATGCGTTGTGGTATGGCTGACCCGGAAACGCGAAGGCCACTTAAGAGGTGGCGCTACCGTGCTGAGTTTATGTCGCCTGGGTGGCTCCATAAAAACCAATGAGACCTGCAGATTGAAATACGTTTGAAAAGCGGCGCGGTACGCATACTGAAGTAAAGATAGAGAGAAAGGTACAAGAGTGCAACCAGAGCAGCAAGAACGAAGAAGAAATGTGACGCGTACCGCTTTTCCCAGGACGCTCGCGCGATGTCATAAGGCTTGGAAAGCTTTTATGTATTTAGCTCGACAGCATATAACGCGGGGCTTTAAAATGCTGGCAATGATATTTTACTTCACTCCCTCAAAAGCTTTCTTAAATTTCTTCGCACTTGAATGAAAGTAGACTCGATGCAGATTAGTCGGTTTAAAAAAGTGAGCAACATTCCTTTCTTTTTGAACCGTGTTCTAATGGATCGAAATTGCAATGACCTCTTCAGATATGAACTGATTTGGATCCATGATTTTTAAACTTCGCTACCCAAGAACTTGCTCGCTCTAACAATTTTTTTTAAGTAATACAAACTCAGCACCCCTAAGGGAACGTTAACCCAATTCTAACACTGATTCAGCGCCGACAAAGAGTTTTTGTCAACGTTGAGTCAATGTTACAATCGAATTAGAGTTCCCTGATAATAAAGTATGGAACCATTTACGTTAAAGTCCAATTTCTATGGATTTTTGTAGATATGTACCATCAAGAAGAGCACTCTGTCACCGTTAAATTAATGTTGAAATCGAGTTATTGCTTCCTTAGACTATCGCGTGGAACTAGTTGCATTTAATACAAAGGTGTATACATTTATCTAACAGACATAACGTTAAGGTCTATCTTCATCCAGTTGAAGAAAAAGGTCTTCGTTTCTAAATAAAACAAATATATATTTTTCGTGGCAAGTCTGTTTCAAGATAAACATCTATCATCGAAGTGAAGTTGTCTGATCAATTCTACGACACGTTTTTAAAGAACTTAATGCATGCCAGTTCTAGAATGGCTCGATACTTCCGAAACGTGTCAGAGGCGTACAACCAGGCTGTAACTTCGAGGGTGGGTCTCGATGGGCAATTACCATTTTTCACATCGATTCCCTTCTTACGGGTATTACGAAAGTACTTGGTATTCGCACGGGCTAGGTAGAGAGTACGGACTGCAAATGAATCAGCCTGAGGGAAGAGTCATCTGTAGTCCGAGAAGGACACGCTACTAAATGTGCCGCAAACAGAGGGATGGCGCGCGTGCCTTCTAATTAATCGCATCGTGCCTCGCATATACTCTAAGACCTGCTGATTCTTTGGATCAGACCTTGTACTTTTACCACAGATGCTTTTGGTTAAAACATTAGGAAAGAGAAACTTGAAATAAAGTGACCCGTCGAACAAATAATTAATAAAACTGGAATGGGTAAAATCGACATGCAGCAAAATTTATACAAATTTATAAAGATATTGTTGCTGAGTAGAATTTTAGTTAGAATTCAAGCAGTATTTTAACGGACAAATGGAAAGGTACCTAAATAATTTAATTGATAGTAAGATAAATTTAGGAATTCTAGTAGTGCTTCTGCAAAGTAAAATGTTTCGGAGAACTGAAATAAAACTACCCACGTTTTTTAACTTGTTATCACCTGATATCAGAGGTCATTATTTAAAACTTAATATGAATTTTCTTGACATTCCGGACAAAATTTCATGATTTTCGGTATAAATTGTTCAAGAATTGATTCAATTTCGAGCTTGTAAGTAAATTTTGGAAACCCTGGTAATTGGAATAGTCGTCTCTGGTTTACTCTCCGGATGAGCTAAAATCCGTTTGATAGCCCTTTTTATTTCAGTCTGCATACACGATTTTTTCGCAACGTTTGCTAGCGGCGTCCGAATTTACGAGTAGCGCTATTAAAAAATACCATCCGTCGTAATGTCTACTATTTTATTGGAAATCTAAGCTTAAAAAGAGCTTATGGTTTAAGGATTGCCCGCAACGCTAAGGTGAATTCTAAAGTATTGCGGGCGAAGAATTAGATCCGCAGAAGTACGGTAGAAAACGACTTGTTTCTTTCTCCTAAGTCGTACGAGCGATTCTTTCCTTTGGGCTAATTTATCGATGTCTGAACTTATTTATAGGCTCCTTGGTCTCCACGCTTCTGCCCATTCAGGAAAGGAACGACTTGCCGCTTTTACGCTCGGATTCGGGTAAAATCGCTCGCTCTTCTGTGCGGCCTGTGCGAAAACCCATTAGTGGTTTTACCGGGCAGCTTCATCAATAGCGCCAAAGAGACAAAAAGGAGAGCCTGCGAGGATCCCCATTAACAATGCTTACCCCCTTAACTATGTCGGATTCAACTGCCGATGCCATTTTTACCCACTTATTCATGCCCATTATCAAAGCAAACTTTTGTATCGTGGTTAAATCAATTTAGGGGTTTTCCACTGCTTTTAAGTCGATCTGCAAACCGATCAGAAACATCATTGTTTAAAAATTATTTTTGTTATTTTGGTTGTCAATGAGAAACTACTAGATTGCTATTAACATCAATTAGGTATTATTGTTGTAGTAATTAATATTAAGCATTTTGACTTCATTGAAATCGAATCTTTGAGACTGTAAGACTTTTAAACGTGAACATATTTTATTAATTTTATTTAAAAACTTTTCATCAATTTCTTTATTGATGATATTATATTTTGTATTTAAATAAATTTAAGTTGGGGGTCAACATCATGGATTATATATGTCTTCAACATAAATCTTAAATTTGAACAATTCATCACAGAATTTGTCATAACGAGGATAAAAGAAATTTCATTACTGAACAAAATGGATTAATTATTAAAGAACAGATTTCTCACTCGTCTTTGAAAAAACTGTTCTTTTATTACTGATAAAGGCGAAGTAGTAATTGAAAATCGAACATCAATCTCATAATTTTAATTTCGTTGATACGTTTATTGCACTTTTATAGATGATATAAGCGTTTCAATATCTCGATTCCTAAGTACAATTGAATACGGACACAATTAATAATTTACCACGAACAAATGAAAAAGCGCTTTTAGCCGTTGTATTATTCCAGTTCCGACTTATCCGACAAAATATCTTTTCCCGTCACGTGAAACTCGAACGTACATATGTTCAGATCTTATATATATATATAATATGCACATCGAAACATTTCTTTCTTTTTCTCACTTCATAAAGAAATATAATCAAATTGCTATCTTAAACTATAAGATGTTTTCATAATAATTTGAATATATATTTTTTATGCTTTTACAATAATATTAGATCTATCTAATCAACTTTTATAAATTAAACTATTTCTATTTATATATTAAAATTAAATCATCTTAATCTAATTAAATAATTCAACTTCGGCACATTTTTAAAATGAAGTTATGCGTATTTTTGTATAATGATAAGAAGTGTAACTTCATCATTATTTGTACTAAATTAAAATAGCATTAAAATGATAACAAAATACATGATAAAATTGGCACGACTAATTTATTTTCATATATGATAATTTTCGAGTATGATAATTATAGAATAATTATTGTGTGTTTAATAATTAACATGTTTCCATCTTGTAATAGTAATTTTAACGCGGACCAATGAGAAAAATAAAGTAATGTATCGGTTTGCACATATTTTCACGTCCGATAATATGACAAAGAATACTGAGTTATGTTGTCAAATTGCGCATACCGTAATTGTATTTCTCTGGCAGCGATATGTATTTTTCTCGGCGAAATTATATTTTGCGCTCACGCACGTGAAAAGGGAATACACGGACTAGCAAACCAGGATTGTAAAAAATTTGCCCAGCTTTATTTCATATGGCACGATTCAATCGAGCCCCGCCCTATTATCTTTGCCTGAAGCGGCTTCACAGACTCGATATTTTTCCTCCATTTTAATTACACGTTATTTTCAGTGAAGAATAGAACAAAACACGAAGCCTTTCGGTTATTGAGCGCATTTATCGATTTGAGTTATAAAGGGACGTGACGTGATCAAAAATATAAATGTCAGCAAAAATTTGTCAACTTTTATAAAAAATTTAATTTAATATGTCTCTAATAATCTATTTAGATACATGCTCCCCCAAATTCCATATACACGAAAAAATTTTTCTTTTTATGGTATTAAATTAATGCAGATTGTATAATGAAGTATTTTAATTAAGCGATGCAAATTTCATTGAAATATTAAAAATATGTTCAGTTAGCACATTATGAGTTATATTTCCTGCCTAGCGTTGTCCACTTCATCCAGTATAACTGCGAAATTAATTTTAACATCGTACCTTGTGTAAGAGGCATAAGCATTATGTAATAAATGAGATAATTTTCATTTAATAAACCAGAAATATTATGCCATTCGTGTAAAAGTATTGATGAATATTTATTTTAAATCTACACCCAAAAAATAATATATAATATTTTCTATATTTTGTAGATATTGAGGTACTGAGGGCAAAACAAAAATTGTCTTGGACAGCAAGGTAAAAATTGTTAAAATGGGCACTTATCATTCAATCATTATTACAATTTACACCCATTTTTATCATAGCATCTATACTACAATTTTTTATTTATTCTCAACAGTCCAAAAAAATTTAGAAAATATAGTAAACGTCAAATATTATTTTTCTTCGTGTACAATAAATTAACTTAAATGCTAATCTCCATGTATTGCTACATCGTCTTTTTATTATCATTAAATGTATTTAAAATATCAGGAAGTCATTGCAAAAGAATCACAATATTTATTTTCGGAAAACACTGTTATCTGATTTAACGATGTTAGAAATATATTTAATTTACAATAATAACAGTTGGTTAAATTTGAGGTGGACATCTCCTTACACAAAATATTGATGAAATTTTGTCATTTAGATAATTGTGCACATAATAAAAAAATCGATTTTGAAAGTCGACGTTTTATCATCTCTTGTATCCATTCGGAAACTGACAACGTAAAAATATATTAAATTTGAATTTCGTTAAAAACTTTGGAAGCCAGCCAAATCTTTTCGCAACATGAAACATAAGGTATTTATACCGCAAACGTTACTTCCGTAATTACATTTGACTTAATTATATAACTTTTAATATCAAACATTATATGATTTTTCCTGTAAAGAATACCCGACCGATCAAAAATCAGAAATAGAAGTCAACAAGTCGCAAGAGTTGATCGAAATTTTTGCTATCGCGGTGGATGGGTTTGTTTTTGCGTGAGTTTGTTTTTCTGGGGAAAATGTTGAAAATTTAGACGACGGGGCACGTAAGACCGTTTATCAAGAAACGATTGAACGGTTCGTTCACACATTCGCCGAAAAGCAATCAAGGAGTCGAATCAAGATGGCCGATCTGATGAGAATTGAAATTCTTCGCGTTGCCTGGTCTGCATCTGCATTGCATTGCATTGCATAGCATCTTTGAGCATCCGATGTTCTGGCTCAAATTTACGATTCAGAACGACTGCTTTTGAATGAAATTCAATTATATTTGGAATTGCCGAATGCTAATCCAATTCCCAGCATTTGTTCCCTATTTACGGTTTTCGACGTTGTTGGCTTTTTGCATTTGCTAAGGATTTCACGTTGCCGCACTTTGCGGCCAATTAATTAACCTGTTCTGTATCAATTATTAAAGAATATTTCATTACCGTTGAGATTTAATTAATTTTTCCTGCGGAGGGAATGTAATTATCAAATAATAAGGCGCTTTAAAAAAGTGCTCGTAACTAACGGAATATTTAGCCAGGTCGTTCATTTTCGCAAAAACATTGCGCCGTTAAACTGTCTCCTCAATTTCCCTGTTATCAGATCTCCGTTACTCCAAGTTCGTAACAAGATATTTTAACAGGATGATTTCATCCGAACACGTCAAACGTTATAATACAAAATTAGAGTATTATACTGTTTCGTGCATCTTCGTTGCACGATTGGCTTTTATGGTGACAGAAGGTGTTGTTCGAGATATGCTTTCAACTTGCAAACTTCATCCGCGCATACACACGCATAACCGGGAGTTAATGTCGCGTGTGGCGTATATCCGAAACGTTGTTTCTTTATGTACTTACACACACGTGGAGTGCACAAATGAATTTCATTGTTGTTCATACAACTGAATCCCCGTTCACCGAGTACCTGTGACACTATGTCTGCGCCATTTTCCACAAAGCAGTAAATATAAATGTATATTACCTTACCGGGACTGCGATTTGAACGTCGTTTTATGATACCAAAGCACAACACGATATCGCGATTGGTCAAAAAGTAAACCAAATTAGTAATTAATTTTTAAATGATTTTCAGATTTAAGTAATTCTTGACCAAATTGAAACTGCAAAATAAAATTATCTTGAATTACACATTTCTGTAAATTTTATAGAGTCATTGTAGGTAATTGTGATAGTAAAGTATCGTCCAATTAAAAAATAGCTTTCAATTATTCTTGAATACCACATCATTAACAACTTTTATTGTTTTAAATAAGAAAAGAAAAGTTTGAATTAATTATGAAAACTGTAACATGAAAAGTTTGTATCGTAAAGAGGACAATGCTAACAACTTGTGTTATGAAAGTTGTTTGATGTGTAATGTGATTGCTCGCTTGGATAAAGATTAAAAAAATAATTTACGTTGAATATATTGAGTCTTGCTTAAAATAGGTCTTGTGTGCATAAGTTTGTATTAATGAGAGAGTAATGCACTACAAAAAATTAATCAAATTTAGTTGAGACAAACTACCAGTAAAACTTGAAGAAATCATCACAATGCAAATACAAAAACCCACTTTTAACATTGTTTACTGTTTAAATTAAATTACATTCTATCAAGAAAGCTGAATACAATTGTTGTCAAAGACGAAAAATATTTGACTTTTGTTTCATTAACTTATTGAAATAAAATATAAAGAAAAAATTGCTTTCTTTGAAAAGCTTATTGAAATCAAATATTATGTTTACATTTGCAATTTTTTGGCAACGCATATAAACTATAAACCTGAGCGGATACGCTCATAGGAACGCTCAAAAACGTTTATCTTTAATCAGAATTCTGCGAACTCTAAAAGTAATCCTAACTTTCGCTAGTCGATGAAAAGGTATTGCATCTTAAAATATTTCAATAAATTCTTAATATTATAAATAAAAGGTATGATGAAGTTTATATTAATCGATTTATTGCAAAAGTTTTAGAATTTGAATTTTTTCAGAACTAAAATTTTATTTGTAGAATTAATTAGTTTTAGAAATTTGTAATATACCGAGAAAAAATAATTGAGCTATTTTTTATTTTTGACAGTAGCTCAACGTGTAAAATAATAATATATAATTGAGCGATTTAAAGACTGTATGTATATATATGTATATATATAATTGGCATATAGTATCCCATATTGGCACATAGTTTTCTGAATTGAAATCATAATATACATCTCACATTCATTTAACAATTAATTCCATGTAACAACACTAGAAAAGTTGAGATCAAATCATTTTTAACTTAAATTTTAACAATAAAGTCCAACCAATACTTTAAATTAGAAAAAATACAGAAGATTAATAGACATGATTTTTGATGGTTAATTTTAGATTCTAGAATTAATTTTAAATTTCTCGAAGTTCTGATTAGAGTTTTCGGTAGCTAGCAAAAAGTTTGGAAGGTAATGGTCATAAAATTTTGCGATAAACCTATTATTAAAAAAGTTATTTAAATATTTAAAGTATCATTTGTATTGATTAATTTCTAGAAGTTGGGATTATTTTTAGAGTTTTTCTAGTTCTGACTGAAGTCGTGACTGGGGGGCAGGTGACTACAAATAACTGAAGATCATGCTAATAAAGTTTTTGTAATAAATTTATTATTTAAAAAGTATTTCAAATATATAGGACATTTTTTTGACTAAAGAGTTTTAGAAGTTCAGACCAGTTTTAGACTTCTTTGACTTCTGATTAAACTTGTACAATATTAATAAAATTTAAATAAATAAATTGTTCGATTGATATTTTTAAACTTGTATAAATCTTACGATTCTATGTCCATCATATTTAGAGAAAAAAATGGTTACTGTAATTATTTAAAATAATGAATTTTAAATCTGACCATTTTTTATGGTTATAAGTAACATATTAATAAAAATATAATTTTCAGCAATAATTATTGATGATTATATATATAATTTTATAGTCTAACGTAATAATTTATAAAATATATGGCACATATATCTTCATTTTTGCATGGGAAGTACGGTAGCCATACAAATAATTAATATAACCATTATTATGGTTATCATGACTTTTTATTTTAACTATAGAAAGATGGTTATTCTAACTATCCATATGTCTCTCAGTTCAAAACAATTAGAATTAGTAACACTTAAATAATTAGAAGTTTTGCAAAAATATTCGTGGCGTAAAAATTGTGAAGCAGTTTTGTTTGTAAATTGTTTTGTTGTTATTACCTGTAATTCTTTTTCGATTCAACTAAACTATAACACTCTGAGTTGTTGCTACAATTTTTCCATTTTATTAAAATTTAAAAAAATTTCCGCCAACTTCACGCTGGTTCTTTTTAGGAAATTCTTTTTGTTAGGTGTTTTAGCCGCGAGCTCGTTATTGATAACTTGATGGCTTACGGCCATTTCTCTGCGTCAATGGAAGTGAAATGAGATACGGTTGACGCGTGAGTTTCCGCCACGAATTGTGTTACCGTTCGTTACCAAAAGCACAGACGTTGCCTTGACCATGCAGGTAGATACCTATTTGTGTACCGGGCTCTTTTTCCATTTCCAATATCTCGCTTCTTCATTACGACATGTTTAATTGAAAGTAAATGTGATACGAAGGCATATCGCTGATAAAGCCGACACCCCTTTAATCGATCTTCATAATAATGGCATATAATGCGTAATATTTTATAATTATTTAAATATCGAAAAGAAATTTTTAAGATTTGAATAGCTTTATATTCAGTTATGAATTAAATTGTTACATGTTATAGCAAAGGATCAAAATAATATAATTTGATACTGAATTATATTTTTAAAAATACGACTCAAAAGACCCATAGTGTAGCAAAATATTCATTCTAAAATTGACAAATTTTGATATTATCATTTTCTAATGACAAAAATTAGTTTATTTCAAACTGGCATGTATATATCGCCTTATTATTTTACTTTGCCATTTTTTTAGATAACATGATAATCAATCTGATCTTAATTGCTATCTTAATATATGATTTATTGACAGGTAAGAAAAAGAAGATTAAGAAAAGAAGATCCCTGCATAATTGAATTTTCCGGCAAATTGTTTCGTAGCGCGACGTCTACAATGACGACTGGCGAGGAATCGATAATCCTATTTAGACCGACCCGTAATCTACATTGTCTTGAGCACAATAACCAGCAAATGTTGCTCCTACGCCTGCCCTATCAATTATTATTCCAATCTTCGGGATGCAAAATGAAATTGAAAAATCCCTTTGTTGTATTAGCATAACGAATCATACTTGCTTTAGATCGTTCGAGCCAGAAGTTCGTTTGTGCAACGTTTGTGTAATGCTTCGAAATTCATAAATCTCTTTAGCTATGACGCTCGATCGCGCTCGCCATATTGACTCTTTCATTCGACACTTTCCTTTAACGAATGCACGGGTGTTAGAGCAAAGAATGGCAAAATCGAGTTTAAAATTTTTACAGGGTGACGCAGGGTAGGAAAAAGGGACAGGCCTTTCTGTACTAGATTATTTGTTCGTCTATTGTGGAACTGGGGATAGAGCTCTAGGGCATCTGTGATTTCGTTCTATCTGATGATATACAATTATACTATAATTTAAATTTACAGCAACTTATTTCAAGTTGACATGTTACTTGGATGTTATTTCCAAAGAACTTAAAGGCTTCATTAACAGCAGCCACTATAACGTTGACAAATTGAAAAACTTGTTAAATTCTAAAATAACTTTAAATTCTATATTTAAAGCATTGGATATTTATTTCTTTGATTTTGTAAAAAATATGAAAGGATCAAAGTTTCTTTGAATTCTTGCATAAATAAATGGACGTAAGAAATATATTCATTTTATTAGTTTCATTTGCAGAGTATCAGCATATTTTGGTTGACGTGCAGGAGAATGCGTTTGCTTGAAAATAACCAAATTTTCATTCCACGATATAAAGAAGTATTAGAATTTTGAAACATGGTCACAATGGCCACAGTTATAATTAGACTCACGCCAAAAGTCAGAATATAATGAGTCTCGTTGTTTACAGCATCTTTGCGACCGTTCGGTGAAATACACGTTATAAATTGAAGAGCGAAAATTGCCGCAATGCCCGAAGGTTAATTAATTTCAACAACCTCCTTTGAATTTACAATCCTATGCACTGTTTAGATTGTAATATTGATATTTTGTTAATCTGGAACTTTGAGAAACAGTTTCGAGCTCCGACCGGATTAGTTTTAGGATAAGTTGGTCTGGAAAGACGAAACTGGATTATTGTTCGGTAGATTAACATAACGGCTTTGGCCAACACTTATCGTAAGTCCTGTAT